>JAXGGA010001671.1:0-144160 GCA_038373865.1 Uloborus plumipes
AACCAAATATTTCCCATGCCATAAACACAATCTTAAAAGTCCCCACTTAAACAAATACCCCGCTTAATCGAATATTATTTCTTGGAGCTGACAGTATTGGTTTAAGCAGGTCTGACAGTATATATACATATATATAATGATTTTCAAACATAATTAATAGTTATTTTTCTTTAAAACTAGTGTTGTATTGGAAATCAAAACCTTTTACTTAATGCATTGAAGTTGAAACTAAGTTACATTTCATTAAAAACCTATGCATTTTAAATTCAAACCATTTAATCATTTATGTTCATATCATGAAAGTTTGCTTTATCATATATTGCTTATAAGTACTCAGGAAATCAGTTAATAAATTTTGCTGATCAATTCTTATCAGCAAAAACCTTTTTTAGTTTTGGTCTCCTTATCTGAAGAAAGATATTAATGTATTAGAAAGGGTACAAAGAAGGGCTACAAGGTTAGTAAACGTATTTTCTAATCTAGACTATGATTCCAGACTTAGAATGCTTAATATGTATAGTCTTGAGCAAAGGAGAACCAGAGGAGACATGATTCAGTTATTTAAATTTATTAAAATGAATGATGTTGCAGGGTTGGATTTTTGCATGGAAAGCAGGACAAGGGGTCATTGTTTTAAGCTGTTTAAACCTCAGGCTAACCTGGAAATTCGAAAAAATTACTACTTTAGCAGGGTAGTGGGAACTTGGAACAGTTTACCGGAAGAGGCGGTAAAGAGCAATGGAGTAGATAGCTTTAAGAGGGCCATTGATCTTCATTGGGGTCTTTAATTTGACCAGGACCAGCCCAGTTGGGCTCAGAGCCTGCTGCTGGTCGTCGCATTTGTATTTGTAATTCTTATCCCATTCTTAACTGTTGATCAATTGTTTTACAGCTTTCTTTCTCTCTACAGTACATAGCCTGATAAGGTTCTGACAACAGAAAAGAGTTATTTACATTACATAATGACATAATTGAATTTAACACCCATATGAAAGTAGCTTAAAGGACATGGAATTCATTAGAGCCTTATTCAGATATATCTGATGTTAATTTTTTTTTCTTTTGAAAAACAAGTTATATGGGTTCTATCGCCTTTACATTATTTTGGCAAAAGTTATCAATAGCTCTGGTATTTACGCCAGTATTGTCGTCCTGCAATAAAAAGTGGGTAAATATTTGCTGATAGTACAAAAATGCTTGTATCTTCTTTTTTTAAAACCGTATTTTTAAAGTATGAAATTTTGCAGATTCATTATTAGTATACATAAACACCTAAATGTTTTTCCATTATGTGTTTTTTTCTTACAAATTAATCATGTGTTTCAGGGTTTGAAGATTATGGGGCGCCAAGAGTGGTGACCAGTATGTCATGGAACGATGTTAAACACCGACTGAGCAACCTGAGTTACTGTGAATTTTGTAGAAAAGCTTTCACCCAAAAGTGCCATCTAAAAGATCACCTAAAAACTCACACTGGGGAAAAACCATATGTTTGCAATATTTGTGGATACCGTACCATTCAAAAAAGTAACCTTACTAGGCATGCGAAGAAACTTCATCCGCCTAGTATCTCATAGAAACCCTTATTTTTCATTGAAGGTTTGCTTTTTGTGAACTTGCTAAAAACATTTGATGCCACTAAAATATGAAAAATTGTTAAACCATCTTTTTTTTTATCATAGAAAAATTAGGTGTTATGTAGATAGTGTTTTATAAAAACCAGTCTGAGTTATTAAATTTCGCTTATTTTAGTCGGGTCGTGTTAAATTTGCTTGCTTGAAATTTGAATATAGCAAATGTTAAAAATGATATGGAGTAGAATGATTTATTTCTGAATTCAGAAAGAGATGGGAGAAACTTTAGCATGAACTATTTAATATTATTAATTACTGCATTACTAATAAATTTTTCAGAAAATTTATTTTAAGAAAAATAGACAAAGGTGCCCTCAAAAATATATTACAGCAATCCCCACAAATGTATAAATCTGTGTAATGATGCCATCCATAACTGCCATACATTCATAACAAACTTGTTTGTGAAGCTACCTAATTTTTTTTGCATTCTCCCAAACTCTATAATGAAGTAATATCGCATGAATTTTTCATAAAACAATGAAATTCTCCAAAAGAGGTACAGTGAACTCTCACTTATACACCGCCTCATTTATGCGCCTTTTTCACTTCTATGACGGTTTTGAATAGTCCCAGCACATTCAATAGTAAAATAATGATTGTGTCCTTTGTTTATGCTTCGCGCCAAAGATAAATATTTCACTTTTGCACCGGAATTTTCAATAAAATGTAAAAAAAAATTATTTTCTTCAAAAAATATGCATTTTTCTTCACTTTCCTCTTTGAACGCCACGCCTTTATTGCTCACGGAAGGCATTTTATCCGCATAAACTAGAGCTCAGAGAGGGACAATTACCTATTATGGACCGTTTTAAAGAGATCAGTTTGTAATTAGGTATGCTACAATTTTTGTTTTCTCTTTATCATTGTAGTTACGTTACAGTAATTGCCCAACCATAGTAATCAGTGCCTTCTGTATAGAAACATTCTTATTCATACTCTCATTAGAACCTATGTTGCATTTTAGTCATTTAAATAGGCTTGTTCACTTATGTGCCTTTTTCTGTTGGTCCCTTGGGCCGGCGCATAAGTGAGAGTTCACTGTAATTTTTATGACTAGAATTTCAGAAGAAATCCCTATGGTAAAATTCCTGCTGCATTATCCTGCTGAAATACAGCACCAGGCAAGCCTTGAAGGAACAGGACAGCTTGGGGCTGTAGAACTTCATTGATGTACCGGTTGCTGTTCAGGTTACCCACAATTCATAGCAATTGAGATCGTCCGTGATATGATATGGCACCCCAGATCATGACGCCAGGTGTTCATCCACTGTGATGTTCGATAATGCACTCTGGAAGGTGGTATTGTCGGACGCGAATGCGGCCATCATGGTGCCACAAATTAAAGCGGTATTTATCAAAAAACACAACATACTGCCAATCAGTACGCCAGTCCTTATGCTGATTGACCCATTGTAGCCGCAGGCAACGATGGTTTAGCTTTAGGTGGATCCTGTATAAAGGAGTCCTTGCGCGCAGTCCACGATGCAGCAGACGCCTATGAATTGATGAAACACAGAATGAAACGTCTGTAGCTGTTGACCACTGTGCTGCCAGTTGCCTAGAAGAAGCTGTACGGTCCATCAGCGCCATGCGGATCAGGTGTCTATCATCGCTCGCTGACATTACATTTCGGGGTCCACTCCCGGATATCGGAGTTGTTCGACATTCGTTCGTCCACTGCTTCCAAACACGCATCACTGTGCTGCTGTTATGCTGCACACGAGCGGCTACTTTACCATAAGACAATCCAGCTTCACGAAAGCCGATGATCCTCCCCCATTCAAACTCCGTAAGTTGTTAAAACCTAGCTCTTTTTCGTCGAAGAGGCATAAGCGATGTCTGAGATAACGTTTATCACAAGCAGATAACCACCTATAACCATACACTCCTTGCTGCAGCCGTCTATTTATTTGGATAAATATGGCTTTCAGAGGGCGCTGCTCAGTGTGCGCATGCACTACGAGTTTAAAATTGTAATCATTTGCATATCATACCCTACTTAACATTTGCTGAAAATTTCAGCCCATTCACGCAAGTCCTTCATGGTGTTGCAATTTTCACAAACATGAGTTTACACACTTTCAAATTTACAAGAAGCACAAAAGATCTTTTATTTTTGGGTGTGATTCTGCTGGTGCCCATGTCCCTACTTTTACACTTAACTCTTACACTTAAACTTTTGTCACTTAATTATTCATACAAAGTCTCCCTAATGTCATTTTTCGATGCTAACAGCTATGCCCTACAGTTGTTCAGTTTTGTAGTTTCTTGTTAAGTATATGATATATTTGCTGTGTAGTTTATAATCTTGTTCATATGTATTACCTGGGTCTTTATTGAAACGTACAGAGAAGGACTTATTTTATTCTGACAACATTTATTTTTAAGTTAAATGAACCTTAAAGTGATTGCATACCGAAAGAAGATCTGATAGACCGTTAATATTGTTTTTATATGGCACACATAAATACATTCAATTTGTTGTCTTTCATATTTTAGCAATTGTACTAAACCAATACTTAACATTGTGGGGTCTCTAATTTTATGTGTACCTTATTATATTCATGTGACAATCTTGTACACCCTCATTTTATTTTCTTAATTATAAAAATTTCATATTGCAAATAAATTTTTATAAAAAATTAATGATATTTTTGTCCGAAGTTGCTATATGCGGTATTTTATGTGTTGCTTCATTTTAGTTTCTTAGTTTGAATACGCAACTGGAATGTTTGTGCCACTAGTTATCATAAAACGGGCCTAACATAATACCGTAAAATCCCGAAAGTATCACCCCCCCTCGAATGTACCCCCCCCCCCCCCCCCATAATTTGTCTAAATGGAAATTTATTTTAAATCCTGAATATACTTAATCTTTAATCTTGATCCCCCTCCTGAAATGTATCTGTTTGGTTTTGAAAAGGAGGGGGGTTACTTTCGGGATTTTACGGTAAGAATAAAATGGTTTTAAATCAAGCGTTAAAGTACAGATAATATACCAAAAGTAGCTTAGAATGAGTTCTTGGAACAACAATTTTAAAGTACTTTCAGTTGGAAACTTCCGTCTAATATCCTTTTTCTAACATCTATAAAAATAACTTTAAATGTGTTTTATGCGTGAGAGCTGATGAATCTCTCTTCTTTCATTTCTAGAATAATTTTCAATTGTGTTGTTAAAAATCTTCAATGTTGAAAAATTTCTAGTGCCCCTCCAAATCTTATTCTCTTAAAGTCACCTGACATAGCTTAAAAATGTCTTTTTTGACCTTCAGTTTCAAAACATTTTCAATGTTTGTGTAAATGTGCACCTAATATTGCAACAAATATTATAAATTAGCTGTTCAAAAATTTATATCAAATAATTTCTGAGAAAAGTCCCTGAACTCTGAACTTTCTCCTAACATCACCAAAAACAACCGCCTCCACCCCAAAAAAAAAATGGGGGGAGGGGGCTTTGATCTCGAAAACTTTCCGATTGCTGGCAACTAACCCAACACCTTCACATGACCACACATAGCTTAAAATTTCATTTTTGGAAAGTTCCTTATGAAAGCACCTGTACCTTTTCTTCCCAAAGATTACCTAAAATTATTAATTCCCAAAGATTACCTAACTTTAATTTCAATAAGATGTCAATAGGAAACTTTAAAATCATCCTCCCCTTTTAACCTCCTGCCTCCTTTAAATTCCTATAGTAGTGTTTTCCAAACATCAAAGACGAGAAATTACTGTAATAGAACCGTTGGATACCTAATGTCACCGAAAATATTCTAAAATTTCGCCTTATAAAAGACTTCAATTTAAATTTGGGTTAAAGATTTACTCTGAACTCTTTTGCTCTCCTAATGTAACCAATGATAGCTTAGTGTTTTTCACATTGCAATGCTAAAAATATATTGAGAGTTCCCAAACTCTTCATGCACTTAACAGCACTAAATAAGCATAACTCTGCATTTTCCCAACCTCAATTCCGGAATTTTTTAACGGGGCTCCCGAATCTCCTTGATCGCCAAAGTTAATGGCACTTCCCATCAATGTACTAAAAAAAATCAGAATTATTAGAAATTTTAAGTTTTAAAGATTTTAGCAAAAGGCCTCGTACCTCTCCCTTTCACCTCCACCCATCATCTTCCTGTAATGCCACTTAAATTTTGTTTTTAAGATTCCAATTTAGAAACATTCCTCACAAGAATTCTAGCCCCTCCCAAGAAGCTATCTTGGGTGCGCCACTGCCTGTTAGCATCTAAGCTTTGGATTTTTAGAGTAAAAGCAGTCATAAGAGTTGAATTTCAGCTATTTGTTTTACAGAAGAATGAAGTTAGTCTTCTGTTTTTATTAGAAGATTCCGTGTTTTCTCTGACAAGGTACATAGGTACAAGGGATGTAATAAAATTAATGTTCAAGATAAAGACAAAATTAGAGCAAGAATTAAATTTACAACGTAAAAAAAAATATATTATGGAAATAGCCTAGATATATATCATTGCACTTATGTATCTCAATATCCCAAATTATCAAAGATGTCTGACATATGCACTTACTATTTCAATGCATATGTTTTCTTGTTTCTTGTTGCATGGTTTTGTAATTCATGCAGTTATGTGTTTTATGTTCATAGGGATTCACCATGAAGCAAATAGACTGATTACCGATAAACTAACAGGGGCGATTAATGATCATAATGATTTTTATTGTTGTAATTTCTCTATTACTGTTTTTTTCCTATATTGCAAAATTTTATAGATTTTCTGTGAACAACTTTTCATATTATTGTTAATTGCTTGTATACAGTAAAAACTTTTACCTTGATTGCTACTTTTTTTGCTTATTTGTATCCACTTAATCATCGACTTTTATTCTCTTTGAAAATTATAAGGTAGTCTTAAAGCACCAAGTTAGGTTGGACATAGAAAAAAAGTATTGACATATGAAGCATGTTGCAACATGGAAAGTAACCTTTTATATGAAACAAAAACTCAATTAAGAAAATTAACTCTACTTCAACCATAAATTCAAAAAAACTTAAGACATGTATACAAGAAATTTATTACGTCAAATGATAGATGAAATAATGAAATAAAGTGAAGCATTGTGTTGTGCAGAAGTAAAGATATATCAACTAGATAGCAATAGTTTATGTCCTGACTTAGCAATCCTGAAATATTCATGTTCTTACATTACAATTTAAGAGTACCCAGATTTAATTTTTATAGTAGTGTTGGGCAAACTTCTGCAGTGAGGATTAGTTTTGAAAATGCATTTAGTTTCATGCAATTTTTACATTGATTGTCTCTATTTTCGGCAGTATACTTTCATGCTACATGGTATACTTATGTTGCGGAAAATGACATTCATTTATTGTTAATAAATTTATTCATCTTGGTTTTTTTTTCAAAGAGTACTAAAGGGCTTAAAAATCATTAAAAGTATATTTAAATATTTTCCCGCCAATTAATGAGCAAAACTTATCCAACTATGATTAATTGGCAAAGTGGCCAATTGATGATTAATCAGCGCATCTCCAATGTAGGCCGTCTAGATCTAAATGTTTGTCTACGCTAAAATTGGATCATTCATCTGGTGTAAATGTGTTTTAAAGAAATATTTTAAATTTGTTTAATGTAATCAATTTCAAAAAAAAAAAATTGCTCTTTTAAAAATGTTTTAATAAAAAATCTCTTTTTTTTTAGACCTGGAAATGTATTGTGCTGCAGAAACATCTTACCTGCCTTGTATTTTACCTGAATTTGATGACCAAGATTTCAACAAGAATTTAGAAAGACCATACGTTTGCCTTATTTGTGGTAAAAGTTTTACCCAAAAACCATGGCTTAAAAGACATCAAAAGATCCACACAGGCGAAAAGCCTTTTGTTTGTGAATTTTGCGGGTATCGTACAAGCCAGAAGCATCATTTGTCTAGACATTTAAGACTTCATACTGGGGAGAAACCCTATTCTTGCATTCAGTGTGATTACCGATCAACTCATCTCGAATCTCTTAAGCTACATGTGCAAAAGCATGCTAAATGAGTGTAATATGGATGAATGTTGTCTAAATCTTACTTGATAGGTTCTTCCTTTGGAAAATGGGAATCCAGCTTCAGGTTTTGCTGGGGTTCATTAATGTATGAGCACATAAAATAGAAAAGATGGCATACAAAATAGCACGAATAGCAAGTCTGAGACTTTTCCCCATTCTTTACTCGAAATTGAAATCCCCAAAATGCAATTTAGACTATCTTTGGCCATGTTAGAGAGGGAGAGGTGGTAGGTATTCCATGACCTAACTTAACCCTGAATGAGCACTTGCTACCTTGTATATGTAGAGCATTAAGATAACTTTCATGCATTTAAAGCAGGCTGGAATCTCTGGCAAACATGACTATTCATCCCTGCACTGCTGCCATTGACAGTTATATTGTATTCTCCTTTTTAGCTTTTATAATACATTTACATTATAGTTATAACATTTAACGTATAAGTTGATAACTCAGTCACTCAAATATTGTGGTCGCTTGCATTTTAAGAATTTTCTATTTCCTATCAAAGTTCCCCAGGTTTACTTAAAATTGCGTATCTTCTTTAGTAGTACAGTCAAACCTGTCTATCTCGAATTTCAAGGGAAGGAAAAAAAATTCGAGATAAAGAGGTTTCGAGATATGGAGGTTTTGAGAAACTATTTGAAATTTGATGAAAATTTGAATTTTTTACTCAACATAATATATACAACAAATTAAAATTCTTTTGCATTAATTTTTCTCAGTATTTATTTACAATTAATTAAGTAAATACTTTGTTACAAGTTAAAGGAACAACTATGATTGAAATGGAATTTTAAGCATACCTTTCTTAAGTAAAATAGTCTTTCATTGTTTTTTTGGTGCCTGATTTTCTTTGATTCAACTATCCTCTTAAGGTTAGCAATTGCTGAAAATCCATCTTGGCCAACATGTTCTTGGTATTCGAGGAAAGTTGTCAATGTCTCAAGAGCTTTTTCTGCTTCTTTTGCAGTCACTTTAGGTGCTTCTTCCTGGATCTCCTCTTCTTCTTCTGAATCAGCTCTTAAATTCTCCACGATTTCAGCATCGGTTAAGGCTCCAGATGTGGCCAGAGAATCATCAACGTCTAGAAATTCTTCAAAAGTAATGTCAACGTTCATCCGATCCTTAATGATTTTCCAGTCTTGGGCACTTACGGCATTTTCTTCGGTCATTGTGTCGACAGTTGCTTGCTTTTCTTCCTCTTCAACACAATCTGCATCATTTTCACCGCTTTCTTGCTCTTGGCATCTATGTTTGAAACCAGCTTTACTGAAGCAATTTTGAATTGTAGTCTCAGTGACATTTCTCCAGGCATAATCCACCATCCTCATAGCATCCAGTACGTTTATTTTTGGAAGAGTGTCCCCTTCATCAATAGCATCTAGAAGTTTGCGAACTAACTGCTTTCTATATCCAGCTTTGAAGCTACGAATTATGCCCTGATCTAGAGGCTGTAGCTTCGAAGTTGTGTTAGGTGGCAAAAACTTCACAGTGACATTTTTCAAAGTCGGGAGATCTGAATGCGCACTGCAGTTATCCACTAAAAGGAGAATTTTACGTTTTTTCAGCCGCATGGTCTTGTCGAGATTAATTAGCCAGTCACTGAATATTTTACCCGTCATCCATGCTTTTTTATTTGCTTTATAGGTAAAGGGAAAAGACTTGATTTTGGCGAAACACCTAGGTTTCTCGGAACGGCCGATCATCAGAGGAGGAAGTTTCTCTGAACCATCTTCATTCGCAGCCAAAAGTACCGTCACTCGAGCTTTGCTTTGCTTTCCTCCTCTACATTCTTCGTTCTTAAATGCAGCCGTTTTATCCGGTAGGCATTGGAAAAAAAGTCCAGTTTCATCTGCATTGAAAACATTCATCGGCTCAAAATCCTTTACCACGGAAGGAATTTCTTTTATCCAGTCTGCACAAATATTTTCTGGTACAGAGGCACTTTCACCACAAAGTTTTCGGAAAACAATGTCGTGTCTATTTTTGAAACTTTCCAGCCATCCATTGCTGCCTTTGAATGCCTCGCCATAGCCAAGTTGTTTGGAAAAATCTTCCGCCTTACTTTGTAACATTAATCCACTTATTGGAACACCTTGGTCTCTGCATTGGGTGAACCATTTTAACATGCAATCGTCCACATCCGGAAAAGCACATGTTCGAATTTTTTTCGCAGTTTTATTTAGCTGAAAATTTTGCTCCACCGTCGTTCTGTTTTTAATTATCATTGAAAGCGTACTAGCCGGAATACTAAACTTAGCAGCGATTTCATTTCTTTTCATTAATGGATTTTCGTCCAAAAATTCTAGAATTTTCATTTTTTCATCATTTGAAAGAATTTTTAACTTTCTTTTCACGCCTTTCTTCTCAGACATTATCAAAATTTTAAGCAAGAGAGCAACCACAGAACTGTAACCCAAAAACAGTGAAATGGCTGTTAATTTGTATGACCTTTAAGCATGAGCTTGAAAAGTTCACCCCACGTGTCAAATTTGTCACGTCCACCTCCCACCTCATTGTCCCACTCTGTGCCACCTGCTCTTCTTCCGAGAAAGCTCTCGAAATCACTGTCCTTTCGATAGTCTTCCAAGAAAACCTATTCCCGGAACGCATTCCTCCCATTTTTCCATTGCCCCCTCTGCCCTTGAGAACAATGTCACTGTTTCTGAGTGAAAAAAAAAAGTTTTTGGTTGCTATTTTTCGGATTACTGGGCTTCGAATTCGAAAATCTGCATCGCTGAAATTCGAGATATAGAGGTTTTCGTTAACAAAAATTCGAGATAAACTTGGAAAATACATTGATTTTTGGCAGCAAATGCAGGGAGATTAAAAAATTTCGAGATAGACGAGTTTTCGAGATAAGCAGGTTCAAGATAGACAGGTTCGACTGTACTACTCATTTTACACAAAACAATGGTGGATTCCCAATTTAACTTTGACTTGTACTGTAATTATGT
Source organism: Uloborus plumipes (assembly GCA_038373865.1). Classification (NCBI taxonomy): domain Eukaryota; kingdom Metazoa; phylum Arthropoda; class Arachnida; order Araneae; family Uloboridae; genus Uloborus; species Uloborus plumipes. Next base: position 10,637 of record JAXGGA010001671.1, read on the forward strand.
ATATTTTTTAACTCCCTGACTGTTCTGGACATCTTATGATGTCCATTTAATATGTAATTCTGGAATTGCTGAACCACCGGGGGGTTAAACTTTCCTCAAAGATTGTGGCCCAGTCTGTTGAAGTAATATTTTATTTTGCTATATCCGAAATATTTTTAATTGGGTACTCGTAGTACAAGTGAAAAGTTATGGGTCACGAAGTTATGCTGCTAATCGAAAACTCAGTTTGCAGATACCTGCTGACCATAAATGGAACAGGGGCATAGGCCTAGGCAGATACGCAACTACCCCTCCCTATAGGAGAACCGCCGTTTTCAATGAAGCTCCTTAGTGTCGCCAAAATTAATTTTAAATGGCACTTCAATTTCTAAAATTTTTTGGAGGATAGCTGCTTAATTGTCCCCTCCCCCACCCTCCACCTGACCAAAATAGCAAAAAATGTTTTTACGGGGGGGGGGGGGGGGTTTGAACTTAAATTTCAAGCAATTTCCAAGGCATAACCAAAGGCAACATAAAAATGACCTCATTTTCGAAAAAATATTGGAAAGGGGACTCCTACACCCTTTTCCTTTAAGTGTTCTAAAATTGCCAAAAATAAGGAATTTTGACATGAATTTAAAAAATGTATCTGGAGGTGAACGCAGACACCTTTACCCTAACCATATTTAACACCAGCAAAGATAGACTACAGTTGAAGGGCCAGGGGGAAAAAGATGAAAATCACTTTTTTGTCAATTTTGAGATATTATCGCTATTTAGGGGTTATGAAGGAGTAATATCATCTGGTAGAACAAGGGGGGGGGGGGGAAGATGAGAATCGACCGAAATGTGCACGAAGACTCTATTACCAACATAGGGAGTTATGAGAAATCAAACTTTGCTCTTCGTTTTTCTCAAAATCGCTTTTTGGTCACTTTCATCTTTTTCCCCCCTGGCCCTTCAATTGCGTTTGAATGACTTCAATTTGGAAACTCTCCTGGTTTCCCCACTTTTGTTCTTCTGCTAAAGTTATCAGAGAGCCTGGAGCTTTTATTAGGACTTGTCACTTTTGGTGTCTTTCTTTGTGAGAAATAAATTGCAACTGAAGATTTTCTCAGTGTTAAACTATTCACTTGTGGTTTATAAATTCATCCTTTTTTTTAAAAAAATTGATCAATATAGGAACATGAAGAAAGATAGGACGATTGCTTTGTGGGTAGTTATGTCTTGTGAAATAAGATTTCAATGTGTCACCCTTCCCGAAAGTTTTCCAATTTTTGAAGGGAATATTGACTCAAATAATGGTTTAGTTCAGAATTTTTTTAAACTCTGAGAAAATATCTTCTCATTTTATTTGTTTTATTATTAAGTTATTTCTGTAAGAGACTTATGCTGAATGTGTGCCATTTCAATCCATTTTGAGTAATAATCAATTAGCATTAGAAAATTTGCTTTCCGGAAAAGGTCTGTTCCACTTATTAAAAAAGTCAAACTGGTGTCTCATGATTAATAAGTAGTTCTTCGCATTGAGTTTTTGAAAAAAATTGCAATCCTAACATCCAGAATGATGTTTTAAACATCAGGATTGACACCTGGAATCAACATGAGAAAAAACATTTTCATTTTACAGAATTTCAATGCATTCTTAGTAATTTAGTTCCCAATAATTTCAAATCATTACCTTTCCCAGTGATCTTCTGAAAGACAACAAGGAGTGTTCTTCCTCCTCCATGGAATTTCCCTCTATCATAGAGATAATGTTGAGCAAGAATGCTGCTTTAAATCATGTAGGTTCTAGAAAAAAAGCTGTGAAATATAGTTATGACTTATGCAATATGATGGAGACTTTAAATAAGCTGTTTATACATTTAAAATGTGCATATTTGACTACTTCTCATTATGAGCTTTTAGGTATGTGTAATTGACAATGAATTTTCATATTTGTCTTTGGATACTTCAAGTTTTCTTACAATATGTGAAAACTTAGTACATATTTTTGATTTCCTTGTGATATGAATGGGTAAAACATGCTCCAAAATTTTTGCAGAATTGTTCTTCTTCCTTTGTATAGCTTTTATTTATTCATTATTTTTTAAATATTGACACGTGTGTTGTATAGTGTGGAAGAAATGTTGGATAAAAGAAAATTTATACTTTGGTTACAAATTAAGCCCACTTACTGCACTTAAGAATATGCGAGATATATACCACAATGGGTACTTCTCAAAAAGATTTTACCTTTCTAATACTTAGTGCAATATTGTGTTATGTGCAATTAATTATATGTGGTATTTTGTCTGATTTTGTGATGGATATAAACCAGGTTACAATTAATTCATAAAAAATTAAGTGACAAATGTAATGTACCGAATTTTCCTGTATATAATCCGCGGATTATGTGTTAAAAAAGTTCAAAATTTTGAGGTGCGTATTATATGCTGCTGCGAATAATCTGATAAAAAAAATTTCAGCTGAAAAGTTTTAATTGAATTTTGAAAGTGCGTTTTATTTTATCAAATAATAAACAGATGGAGCTGAAAGTATTCCGTCTCTGTGAAAAGCTAGCTCAACGCTCAATCCTCCTGGTCAACACCCTGCTCCTTGCATGTCATGCCAAGGGGAGGGGCATGTCATGCCCCCCCCTTGCTCTTAGCGCCGAGCTAAGCAGGCGACTCTCATCGCGTTATCGTCCAATTACAGAGAGGCGCAAATAATACGTCACTCGCTCCGCTGAAAATGACGAAATACACCGAGAAGCAAAAGAAATAGTTATTAGCGCGGTGTCCGAATTTCGGGTGTAATTAAACCCTCCGCTTCAGAAATCAGATTAGTTTGTGACATTCACGCATTTTTAAGCTTGTTTCTTTAATCATAATCTTCTTTAAGTTGAAAAAATAATTTCACTTTTAGGAGCGTCGCTTCGTAGCGCAGAGAAATACATTCATTTGAATCGAAAGGTCAGTCTAGTTCCATGCCCACAAACAGGTTTCTCATCCTTTCTCCGTGACGTCATGGTCAAAGAACTTTGAATCATTTTAGTATTCTATTATAGATTGCTTTAAAGTCTTAAAAGTTTAATCCATTCGTAATGCAAATAAGAAAAAAAGCTATAACTATGTTTAGACATGGCGAATCTAATTACGAACGCCAAGAAGGCAGCCAGCTGCGTTTTAGGTTCCCTTGCTGTCGCAAGCCGCCGGGAGGCATTTAAGCATACCGTACTCGATTTTGGACATGCGAAAAAATGCATGCCTATCATTGGTCGAATCGACTTGTTGATGGATCTCCTTTCGCCACCAAAACAGAGCAATACTATTCTGAGATATAGCCTATATGAATTTGCCCAGTTCTCCATAAAAATAAAAGACGAATATTTACTTAAAAAATTCATAATATTGTGGTAGATAATGATAAGAGCATTTTTATAACAAGCAACATTAAGTTCATGACAGACAAACTTCTTTGCTAGAATTTGTATGGTGAACAAATAGCAATAGAGCATGAGAAATTCGTGCACATCATATTAAAAAATCGTTTTCTGTTTTTTTTTTTTTTAATTGCTTATTTTAATTGTAAATGCTTTTTTAAATGCTTTTCAACGCTCTATTTATTAGCTTATAAATTAAATTGTGCAGCTGTTATGTTTTTTGCGGGAATGTGGTTTCTAAACATGATTAACAGGTAATTATTTATTAGGATAATATATATATATATTTTTTTTTGTATACTTTTTCAGTTTATTAAAATTTTTTAACATATAGGCTACTTTAACGTGCATTAAATCTTTTTATGTAGTAAACGTTAAACTTTTTTGCTATTAGCGCTAAAATATTGGAAAATATAATTGAATCATTTGTAAAATATATTATTTTGCAAAGGGAGGGGCTGTTATACATCAGTAAAGCTTTTAACAAGGTTATAAAAATTTGGAAATTATAGCTGTCGATTTCTGTTAGTCCGCTGAATTTATGTTACTTTCAAGCGTGTGAATTTAATAGATATAAATATTCTATTTCGTTTCCTATTCTGGTAAATCGTTAGCCGTATCTTTGAATAACTTTAGGGTATATAAATACATAATTTGTTCTTCTGCTTGTCTTGCATTCTTTTTACTCCATGAATGTTTGATGTAACTGAAAATTAAGAGAGGGAAAAAATTCATATTTTAAGGTAGCACAAAGTACTCGACACTAAACTTTTATATATTTTTTTAATTAGACGAGATGTTAAACGAAACCCAATAAATGCGGTTTTTAAGGGGACTAAATCATCTAATTTCTTCATTTAAAATTCATGTACCTTGTCCGCATGAGATACTTCATCAGGGCAAGTAATCCGGAAATTTTCTTCATTAATAATTAGTCGTATAGTCTCTAAAAACGATTTATAGAAATTCCTGTTTAAAAAAAATGTATATAAACATTTTTAACTGTCTAATGATTAATAATTCTTGAACTGATAAAACAGATGCTAATATATGTACACATATCGCATTAAGAGTAATTATAAAAGAATATCTATACCTTAAAACACAAACACTTGAGTAAGAATTTATATTTTCCCCCTTTTACTTAAAAATAAATTTGTAAGATACTATCTTGTTCGCAAAAAAAAAAAAAAAAATGTAAAAATATAAATTGTGGTATTTTTGTAGCACTCTCAGAAGTGTTTTAGAAGGGTGCGAATATTCATTTTTCCTATTAATCAAGAACAGTAATCCAATACATTTGGAGCACTGATTTTAAGTTGTAAAAGAAAATTGCATTTCCGTAAATTGCTTTCCGTGTGTACATATAGATGGCACTGCTACGTGCTTTGAGATGAATTTACATAGAAATTATTTCTGTTTATTTTTGAAATAAAACACTTTTTAGCTTGATTCTAACAATTATAAATGTTTATTTATTTTACGATGAAAAGGCAGCTAATACCTACCCCCCCCCCCTCCTAGCACGAGGTTTACAATCTGTTTTGACATTTTTCTTTCACTTCCCGTACTTTTGGAACCTATGGGCGGCGATTGGCGATTGATTGACAGCAATTCGACCAATGATAGGCGTGCATCTTTTCGCATGTCCAAAACCGAGTACGGTATGCTTAAATGCCGCCGGGAGCGAACCAAAAGGCGCCAATGAAACGTCGTCTACTGCGCGACCCATCGATGACGTATGTGACACACCTCCGATAAGAAATACGTCTCGGCTGATAAGAAATGCGCGTTAATCAAGCGAAACATTATTTTAAAAAAAAAAGGTGCGGACTATACGGCGCTGCAGATTATACGGCGCTTTTTTTTTGGGGGGGGGGGTCTGAAAAAAGGGCGCTGCGGATTATATACAGGAAAATACAGTAATAAAAAAGGGAAGGTTTTGAAGCAAGAAACAACCGCAAGATAAATTGCTTTGGCAAACTATATATTTTGCTGATACTTCCTCCAAACATTTGTTTAAATAATGTAAAAGGATGTATCTTTTCAACTCCAGTAACCAATTATGTTATTGTGTAAATAATTTATTTAGGATTTGTTGTAAATCTCAATTTCTGTTGAAGTTTTTGATGACTATAAGTTATGTTTTTCCAGTGTATAGTTAATGTCATATAATGTAATGCAGATTAACTTAAGTATTTACCCATGTAGGGTTGCTGAGGTGGGGCAGGTGGGGAAAAATCCAGAGAAGACCTAGATCCCCCCCCCCCCTCCCAACACAGATAAAGAGTTCCACAGGGAAAATTTTTTAGATGGGGTTCAGGGGCTGCCGGTCCGCAGCTTTCTGGGAGTCTTGTAACCCTGCTCCCATGTATTTATCAAAATTTAAACTTTTGGCGTTCTTCATTGTATTTATTATGCCCTATCTGCTAAGAAGTCTATTCTTAGAAGTTATGACGATAAATTTGTTTGTTGCTGCTCAGTTTATCGCTTTAATAAAACTATAAAGCTCAAAAACATTGTTTCCTGTATTTAATAAGCATTGTTTCATGTATTTAACGAGTTATTCATTCAAAATCTCTCCTTAAATGTTCACCATTTAATTGGAGTTGATATTGAATGAAAAATTGAGCACTTGTACTTCAACTGAAAAGAAAATAAGATAGTTTGCTTCTTACTAGTCCACTTCTTACTAGGTTAGAAAATATTTATTTATTTATTTTTTTGGTGCTTATCTCAAATAGTTCTGCTGGAATGATTTCAAGCTGATGCTCCAAGTATGCCATGCTGTTTGTTAAATTGCCATAGTTTATTACTCAATCTATGCAGAAGTTGTACATTTTATTAAGAAAAAAAGCAAATATTTTGACCTACTTAAAGCTATATTTTTGCTATCATAAATTTAGATTAATCTTTATATGTGTAAATATAGCGGTTTTATAAATGTCTGCAAATTTGATCTTTATTTTCCGAAGATTTTGATAAACGAGGCTCTACTGTAGTTTAATGTTTACTTGTGTTTCTCTCTCTTTTTTCTTTTCTTTTTTTTTGAAATCTTCAGTCATTTTTAGTCAAAAGATGGTCAATGTTTTATTAATTTTATGAGTGCTGCTTAAGATGTGCTGTTTTTGTTTTCACTACACATTCAGTTTTGAAAAAGATCATCATTTTGTTTATTACATTGCATAGCAAGGGAGTGGATAGTTTTAAGAAAGCCATCTATTTTCATTGAGGTCTATACTTTGACTAGGACCAGCCCGGTTGGGCCCAGAGCCTGTTGCTGGTCCTCGCATTTGTATTTGTATTATTTTTTACTAATGATTTTTTTACTAGGCATAGAAGAATACTTTGCTTCCAGTGATACAAATGAAAACTTCCCGAAGAATGAAAATAGTTGCCTTGATGTACTTACTGTCAAAACTCCTTACACTTGCCATACTCGTGGAAAGATCTTCAACTGAAAACATCATCTGAGGGGACATGAAAAAATACATACTGGAGAGAAACCATTTGTTTGTGATTTTTGTGGTTATCGTACCCGCCAGAAACATCATCTTGGTAGACATTTGAGACTTCATACTGGTCTGAAGCCCTATGCTTGTCCTTTCGGTGATTACAAAGCTAGCCGTCAAGACAATCTGAAGATCATATGCATAAACGCTTAAAAGTAGCAAACTATATGAATTAGTAAGTAGAGTGATTTTGGTGCATGCATACTCCCAATTGAAACAATGGTGCCATATTATTTGTATAAAAAAATTATAGCTATTTTTCTGTGACAGAATAATTGTTTTGTATTTATTGCCATTGATACAGAATCATTGTTGAAGTTATGACTGTATCTCATCAATATCAAAAATATTTTATTCTCAGTTTATCTCAGGGTCTATTTCCTTTTCTTTTTTATATTAAGATAGAGAGAGCATCTTGACCAGTGCCAGATCTTTTATTTTTCCAAACCAGGGCAAAAACTTGCAATTGCTACCCCTACCTATCTTTTTTCCAAGTTTTGGAGTTCCATAGGAATTAAAGACAGAAGTAGGATTAATTTTCTGCCCGTGAGAAGTTACTGCTATGGGCCCCTAAGAAGTTACTGCTGACTTGCTCCTCCTAGATTCGGTACTGATCTTGATTATTTTGCTGCTTTCTGAGCGGGGTGTTCAATTCTATTAGAATGTCAAGAAAAGTTTATAAGTCCACCTTTTATTATTTCTTTTGAATTAGAAATGATGTAAATTGTACAACTCACTATACTGCATTGTTTGCCCTGTTTTCACTTCTTATTCATAGTATTTTAATCTTTTTTTCTATCATTTATAGGATATCAAGTAAAGATTTTTCATTTCTTTTTATTCTAATACCACCAATTCTCTACAACAAAGAGTTGAAAATTTAACTTTGGTAAATGAGTAATGATATGAGGTATTGCTTTATTGATTTACAGCTTTTCTTTTTAAACAAAATGTGCTTTAGGGAATAAATCAGAATTGCTTCTGGGATACATTTGACTTATGGCTTGACATACTTGAGGAGTCATAACAGACGTTATATTGCCACTTCAAAGCAACAGTAAGACATCTAAACCTAGAAACAACCAGTGAGCAGAGTCAGACTTATGTAATTCATGCCCATAGACTTGAAAACTGTCAAGCTTAAAAATCCATCATAAATTACTTTTAATTTTCAAACCTGTTTGATTGACATAACTGGAAAAGTTTTACTACCAATTGCTTCAAATGTTCTTGGGAAATGAAGCTGTCACTGAAGTACATTTTTTTGCTTTTGGGAAAATTAAGCTGTGCATATATGCCCCTCCTTCCCCTAATATCTTTTGTGATTCAATTTTTATGTATTTTTTTCTATTTTACATTTGTTTTCTTTTTATCGATACTTTTTAATGTCATCTGCAATTTTACTGTAAATAAAGAATGTGAATGTCTTTAAGTTATATCTATAAGAAAATAATTCAAATGCGACATTTCAATTCAGCAATGATGTAACTTTTACGTTTGTAAAAGTACCAAACTGAGCTGAATGTATAATACCATTTCAAGTGCAACAAAATGTTGCATTATACAAATGTTTGTTCTGTCCATTTTCTCTTACGAATGTTTTTCCGGAATAAAATATTATCTTAAATTGTAATTGTGGAAACCTTTTCACTTTCATGCTTTGTTAAATTCTACCCAGATTGTATAGTTTATTTCTATATATTAGAAAAAATATTTGAAGGAAATTACGAAAGGATGTCTGTGACAGGCCTGCTTCCAGGCAACTCTCTGTATGTTCATTACATTTATATTGAAACAAAAATCAATGCATTTTTTTTATTAACTGTTTTGAATTTCAAAACCATTCACCTCCAATAAATTTCAAAATGGAAAAACTTAAAAAAAAAAAAAAGGCATGTTTTTTTAATCTAAAGACTTTCTTTGGGCGTGATTCATGCCAGAAAGTTTTAAATACAGTAAGTATTTGATCTCTTGAGTATTTGAATTAAGTATTTGAATTAAAAAGATTCAGTTGATCTTAATATATTTATATCTAGGTTATAATGCAAAAGTAGCCAATAAAATTTAAATTTGAGAAAGAAGTAGCTGGTACACTGCTTAGTACGAATAGTTTTTAATATGTTGCCTATGTTTCTACTTCTCAATTTAAATTTTATTGGCTGCTTTAGCATTAATCTTTTTTATACGAAAGTTTTTGAGTATTACAAACCAGAAAGCGAGCACTTATTTCAGACTTTTTAGTGCAAAGTTGATAGAAATGGTAGTTTTATTTGAAAAACATTTTTTTACGTTTTATTTCTCTTCACCATTTAAACATTTGTTAGTTGTTTGGGTGTAAACGTGCATACTAGAAAAGTGATGGGTTTTAAGCTATCATGCAGATTTTGTTTCTAGAGTTGTCAAAAGTACTGCTTTTGATAGAAGAGCATACAGCAAAATGCAAAATCCCGTTACAAAATTTGTGGTCTCTTTAAGTTTGTTGTAACAGGAATTCACTGTATATTATAAGTTACTTTTTTCCTTGTAGCCTATACCTACAACACAAACTAATAGAATCTTTGAAGTTGTGACATAATTGACTCTCTGTAAAATTGAATCCACTTCCCCGAAATTTGCACACAATTTCATGTAAACAATAGAGTTTACTGTTAATTTTGAGCATTTACGGATACAATAATATTATCAATGATAATTATCTGGACTAATGAAGATATTTTTTGATGAAGTTGAATTTATTTTTTTTTCTATTGAATGTTTCAATCAAAAGTTAACAGTTTTGTGCTTTAAAAGTTTTTGAAACATTTCTGTAAATTTTAGGTTTAGAAAGATACCATTGCTCATTCACAAGAATTTCACCATGCAGATTTCCAAAAGTGCAAGACAAATGCTCAGCTAAGGAGTTCTCAAAATCATATGCATGCTATACTTGTGGCAAGACCTTTAGCCAAAAGCCATGGCTCATACAGCATGAAAGAACCCACACTGGAGAGAAGCCATTTGCTTGTGATACTTGTGATTATTGTACAACACAAAAAGCAACCTTAACCGGCACTTGCGACTTCATACGGGTGAAAGACCTTTTCTATGTCACCTTTGTGATTATTCAACTGCTCATTACGATTCCTTCAAATTTCATGCGACGACTCATCTAGAAATGAGATAGTAAAAAGAGAAACTGTTGATGAAATGTCCAACAGAAAAAAACATTTGTGTGAAATTTTTAAAATAAATTCATTTTTATGTTGTTGATGACTGTATGCTCATACACTTTTAATTTTCTTTATATGTTGCAGCAGTACAATTTGTGCTCATAAAATATGTTTGACCAAGTAGCACTTATGTGCAATTATTTGAACGAATGTAGTTCTCTGGTTTTCTTTCCTACAGTGTTTAGTCCTGCGAAAAAGACGGTGGAACATTTGCAGATTCAAGCATTAGCTAATAAAATCAAAAAGTTGTTGCAAATTTTGGGGTTAAAATTTTAAAAAACAGAGGATACTAGTGTAAAATAAATAGGGGGTGTCCAACCTTTGCCTTGGAGGAAAGAATAACTATTCACTGATGGGAAATAAGAAATAAATGATTCTTGTTACTTTGTTGACACTAGATATTATATTGTTTTTGGGGCAGATCGTACTGATTTCATTCCATTAATTTTTGGTAAAAAGATTATTTTAATGTAGTAGATGGTATTATAAGTTGAATTAAAATCAGTTCATAATCAAATAAGAGAAATGGGATGTCGGTCTGGTTATGTTAATACAGAAAAGATTTTTTATATATATATATACCGTATTTTTGGGGAAATAAGCCGCACCACTGTATACGCTGCATTTCCAAAAATTCGGGAGAAAAAAAAATGTTTTATCAGATACACCGCATCGGCGTATAAGCCCCTTAAGCATAAAACTCCGTCGAAAATTTAATCTGCAAGAACCTACACTGCAGTGTATTCCTATTGACATCTTTCAAAAACTATGACAAAGAATTAGCTACATTGATTTGAAAACAGTCTTTAAATATCATAGATAATTAAAACGTTGCAACATTTCGGTGATAATTGCAACTTATAGTAACCCTGTCCTACTCTGGTTAGTTTTTACGGCAACCTTACTTCCCATTCCCTCAGCAACAGGCGGGTTTTTTTTACATTAATTTATTCCCCTTCCTTATCACAGGCAATATTTTTTATTTGTTTTTCGTTTGGATATATTGGATATTGTTGATGCTTTTTTTTTCTTAATTTATTCCCCTTCCTTATCCCATCAAGGTAAATAAAATAACATCTGAATAAGCAGAAATCATATCATCCTTTTCAAAATAGAACTGTTCAAGGGCGTTGTAGTAGTGGCTTTTGATGTCGGACTCTTATTTGCTTTGTTTTAGGCACTAAATAAACATAGTGTGTACTTTAAAAAAACAAAAAAAGACAAAAAAGAAAACTTTTACATCGTATAAGCCGCAGGAGTTAAAATTCAGCTTTTAAACAGGTATGAGCTGTGGCTTATCTACCCGAAAATTCACTATTTATATATATATACACACACACACCATATTTTTGAGAGTATGCTTCTCACGCCTCATCTACTACAGGCTCTGGGCCCAGGGCCTGTTGTTGGTCGTCACATTTGTATAAGCACAGCATTCTAATATTTATGAAAGAAAGAAAATTCTACTATATACTCTGCTTCCATCATAAGCGCTGCATCCAAAGGTAAACAATTTAAATGCAAAATTTAACAATGAAGAACACTGAAATGCAATTTAAACAGGTAAAATGATTCAACTGATGTTTTAAAAGTAATACAATTACAAATACAAATGCGACGACCAGCAGCAAGCTCGGGGCCTAACTGGGCTGGTCCTAGTCAATTTAAAGACCCCAATGAAGATCAATGGCCCTCTTAAAGCTATCTACTCCATTGCTCCTTACCGCCTCTTCCGGTAAACTGTTCCAAGTTCCCGCTACCCTGCTAAAATAGTAATTTTTTCGAATTTCCAGGTTAGCCTGAGGTTTAAACAGCTTAAAACAATGACCCCTTGTCCTGCTTTCCGTGCAAAAATCGAACCCTGCTACATCATTCATTTTAATAAATTTAAATAACTGAATCATATCCCCTCTGGTTCTCCTTTGCTCAAGACTATACATATTAAGCATTTTAAGTCTGGAATCATAGTCTAGATTAGAAAATCCGTTTACTAACCTTGTAGCCCTTCTTTGTACCCTTTCGAATACATTAATATCTTTCTTCAGATAAGGAGACCAAAACTGAACAACATACAACTACTACTAAACCATGCAGTTAAGTAGTTTAAATCCATCAACCATGAACTTTGCCGATTTTTGGATCAATACCAAGTATTCCAACAGGTTGGAGGTAAAAATGTCCACTGATCGGTTTAATTGAAGTTTTAAAAAGTTATGAACTTAAATTGAAGTAATTATCATTTATACTTGCTTAAATTTTAGCACTTTAGCCTGCAAGCAATGCATAGAGTTGAAGGGTCAAAATTATTCATGAGATGAAAATTCCAGGGGATATTTGTTGCTGGAACTCACTGGAGTACCCTTGAAATAGCTATTTGCTGTACTTTCTACCTAATTTGTGCTTTATTTACGTTCATTTTTAATTTCAATTATACTGTCCGAAATGTTTTTATTTTCTCTTGTGTGCTCAAAATATATGATTCCGACCATTAAATTATTGCCTAAAGCAAATAACTGAACAGCAAGTTATAAGTGTTGTGAAAAAATTGTATAAACTTTGAGTATTAAAACCTCAGCAATTAATGTTCTGAAAAACTGAAGAGGGGTAGAAATGTCAGCAGAACGTATTGATTTAAACTAGATCTGACATAGTTTATTGATATAAATTTTCTATTTATGAACCTCCAATGATAGCATGTTGGAAGATTAAGAACAATGCTTTAATTGTGTAGTTGAGGCCAGTTTAATTTTGCTATAAAGCATATTAGCTTTCTAAAATGCAATGCTTGAAGTTGAAAAAAAATCGGAACACAACTGCTTTTTCAGATTTCAACTTTGCTGTAGAAAACACCGATCAAAGTCGTTTTTTTTTTTTTTTATTCTTTGCCTTCCACACTAAAGTTTTGTTCTGTACAGTGGATCCTCATTGAAACGAATTTCAAGGGACCTTTAAAATTAATTCATATTAACTATAGTTTCATCTCACTGGAGGAGCAATAAACAAGAAGCAGGAAGACTGCGATGGGATATGTAGTTAGTTTTAGCATTAATTGGTTTTAAGCACGTTCTAATGAACAAGGTTCCGGAGTTTTACTTTTTTCCAAAGATGTTAATATTATTTCATAGTTTTGAGCAGAGGAGAATTAGAGGGAATATGATCCAGTTGTTTAAATTTATTAAAATGAAATATGTTAATTGGCTAAATTTTTGCATGGAAAGCAGGACAGAGGGTCATCGTTTTAAGCTATTCAAGTCTCAAGTTATCCCGGAAATCGGAGGAAAATTACTTCTTTATTAGGGTTGTAGGCAGCTTGACAACTTACCAGAAGAGGCTATAGTGAGCAAGGGATAGTTTCAAGAGGACCATTGATCTCCATTGAGAACTACAAATTGATTAGGACTATTCAAGCTAAGGCCTAGAGCCTGTTGCTGGTCATCACATTTGTATTGGTTTCAACATAGCTTAATTTGTAAGAAAAGAAGCCTGAGAGTCATACCATCTCCAAAATCTAATATTATCAGATATAAATGGATTGAATTCTGTCTACCAATATGCAGAAATTCACTCAAAATGAAAAACATACAGAAGCACCCAATAGGAGGCCACCGTGACCTCCCAATAATTTCCATATTCGGTACATTTTGCTGACGATTAGGCAATTTGTAAAATTGTTTTTTGAAAGATGCCTAATGTTTTTTCTCACTAAATGTTATGTATGTATGACATGTGTGCATGCTTGCATTTTTCATTCGGTAAAATTGGAACTTCATTCGTAAAATTGATAATTTCCCCCCACCCAAAAATTTTAGTTTGGGGCGCCCATGAAAACGTAGTGTGAGCTCAGATAAGCTCCCACACAAATTAATCCCTTGGTTTCAGCATAAGAAGTGCCTTGTAGACTGTTATTAAAATATTCTTATTGCTTTATCATGAAAAGCTTCTCATTTCCCACACATAATTAGTTTATGTATACATGATGATAATCATTTTATACTGAATGTGTAAATTTTTTAAATATTTTTGCAGAATTGGAAGAATATCTGATTTCATCTGATGCAAATTTCACACACAACTTCCCTGAGATTGAGGAAGAATTCCGTTCAATTTCAATTGCTAAAGGTGTGTACAGCTGTAGTATTTGTGGAAAGGACTTCAACAGAAGAGACTATTTCACAGCTCATCAAAGAACTCACTCTGAGGATAAGTCATTTGCCTGTGAGCTATGTGGGTATCGCACCAATCAGAGAGGCAACTTGACCCGTCACTCAAGACTCCATACTGGTGAAAAACCTTACAGGTGCCACATTTGTAACTATGCAAGTGCATATTCACACCATCTTAAGCTTCATGTACGGAATCACATTAGGAAACAATCATGAGAAATATCTGCTGACTGAGGTTATATTTTTGTTTGATTGTCTGATGAACCATGCTCAATGTTGTTAAAAGAAAGAGATTCAAAAATATTTTTTGTCCATGGTTGCATTTCATTCAAATAAATCTTTAGAGAAAATGTGTCGAAAAATTCATTTAACTATAGTTGGTGCCCACCTAACCTGGCAGCAATCTGAAAGGCTTTGCAAGTCCTAACCACCCTACAAGCAAAACTTCTTGCAACAATCTTGACGGAGCTTGATATCCTATTGACCGCATCAAGATTGCATATTTAATCTTGCATAAAGATTGATAAAACAAGATTGTTATAACAATCTTTATGCAATCTTACATACGTCTTGACATATCAATATTGATTTCGTCATGCAAGATTGCATAAATCTTGTCAGCGTCAAGATTGAAAAGAATGTTCTTGATATCTCATTGTTTCCGTCAAGATCATTAGCGCGCACAATAGGAGAGAGGCGCATATACGCAGTTTTACCACCCAGCATTCCGGTTTTTCTCTTTCTTCAACGTGAAGCCAGTGCTGCACATGGAGACGTGGATACAATTTAGGCTTTGTTAAAATTCGTATGCTTCATCGTTGTGTGCAATATTATTGTTTTAGAGCTATTTATTTATGATCCTATTACTGCATTTATTAGATGACGCAGTTCTTTTCAATCCATACCGTAACCGATTAGCGATCAATTGCAGAAATGGGTGACAATAAAGATTTTCGTTCCTAAACGTGGCTGACAAAAGTTATTACATGCAAAGATTTTATCAGAATCTCTCTTCATGTTCACGAGTAAGCTAAATTTTATTCATTTACTATTTATGTTTTTTTTTTAAGACAAATTTTTTGTCTAAACAGTATTTTTAAAGCTGTTATCTATCTAGAATGTAACTTGAATTTCTTGTTGATTATCTCGGTACAATTAATGCCCCTCAATTAATCCTAACTAGGCATTTTATGTGTTTGTAGTACTAAAAGAGTCATAAATTCAAAAATAAATCAAATATTGTACCATATTTTTATTAAGCCCACTTCTTTTTAGCATAAGTAATAATAATAATAATAAGAAGAAGAAGAAAAGAATTAATATTGATCTCAAAAAAAATTCAATTAAAATAAAGCTTTAAAAAATTTCGATTAAAATAAATAAAGTTATAACTAAGTGCTTAACACTTTTTTGAAGTCTACAAGCTAAAATGAAACATCAGATTTAAGATGTAAAGTTTAATCTGAAGTTAATGTAGGCATTTTCATTAAATATATTTAAATTGCAATTAGAATAAACAAAAATATCTTCATGTGAATTTCTGATCATGTGTCAGCCTTAAAAATATTCTTCAGCTAGAAAATTAATCAATATTGAAGAATAATAGAAATAGTTTAAGAATGAAACTTAACACGCGAGAGCTCGCGCCATGTTTTGTCACACGAGTACTCGCGCGGGGTCGAAAACGACCCCAATGTGTTTTTCTTCATTTCATTTCCTTTTTTTCATGACTTCTTTATTTTATTTTGTTCATTTATATTTTTTCACTAACAGAGACTTCTACAATAATTAATTTTTTATTTGAAATGTACAAAGAAAGTGTTTTATGAGCTATTACGAAAATGTTCCAGTTCTCAAACACATCAGTAACATTTGTTGCGTTTCCCTTTGGTGCAGGAAGAAAAATACTTTTTTTCGAACTGGAGTACAAACATTAGCTCTAAATTTATTTCTTTGCCAAACAGTTTGTTTTTTCTTCAATAAAAATGTCATCTGTATCAGGAATATCAGAATTTTCGCTAAAAGAAAATTTGCTTTCATTGTCAAAATCACTAAGGTTTTCTTTATTGCTAAACTTTCATCGTCTGAAATGACACATATTCATCACTTTCTTCATCGGCTAGTAATTAGCTAAAATGATTCATCCCTTGCTCATATGGAGTCGGCATCTTTTCTTTGTTATGAGGAGTGCAAAATCAATTAAAAAATATGAATTTTGCAAGGACGGAACTACATGATCTTTGTGAACGACACGCTTGTTAACGGAAAATCATGGCTAGAAGAAGGATTGCTAACAAATACTTCCTTTTCACAAAATGTTTCGAAATTCTTTGTAATGGAACCGACTCCAAACACCTGTTCCGTTCCGAGAACTTTAATGACGTCAGTACTCGCCTGCGGTCGTAAAAGACTTCAATCGCAAGAACCCCCCTAGTTTACAAGAATTAAAAGGATTTAAGAACATTCCAACCACACCCACATATCAATCAAGGACACAATGGCAGCTACCCAAAAGGTGGTTTCCTTATCTGTCCATGAAATTCCAAGAAATGGAAACAAAAATGGCTGGGGTCGTTTTCGACCCCGCGCAAGCTCTCGCGTGTTAATTCATGAATTTGAAGTGAAAATAACAAATAAATTAGAGATGGAACGAAGCTTCGGCCATTTTGCCGAAGCTTCTGTCTGGCCGAAGCATGAGTTGTGATTCGGCCGCTTCGGCCTGAAATTTATGCAGCAAATTTTCTGTTACAATTATTATCATATAAGATAGTCTTTTTAACTCAAAATTGTTCCTCATGATAAAGCATAATAGAAATTTATATTCTATTAAAAATATGTGCGTACTGAGCATTTGAAGCCAGAATGCATTCAATAATTAATAAAATATTTATTAACAATATGTTCGTTTAAATATTACATTTCGTTATATTTGTTCAAAAAAACTTTAGTTTTAAAATAAAAACTATGTAAATATACTGCATTGAGTATTTTTCAATGATTTCTAGCTTTGAAACTTTGAACAATGGTAATGGTTCTTATGTGTACAAGGGCAGATGTGCAACTATTATGCATCTTGAATTACTTTCTTTTAAAATTTTATATTTTTTGAAATTTATAGGTACACAATTTCAGTTTTTTTTAAAGAGATGTATTAATCTATCAACATATATTAACTTATTATGTATTTCATTGATCAAGATTCTAAACAACAAAATCAAGATATAGTAAAACAAGTAAGTAATTGTTAATACATAACTTAAAGCTACATCTTATTTATTTATTTTTGTATAAATCAAAATATGAGGAAGGGGTCCAGTCCATTAGTAGCACACATCCACCCAAGATCCGCATTTTAAGTATTTATAATTAAAAAAGAATAAATTCTGATTAGTTGACTAACTTTAAAAAAGATTTGTCATTTATACTTGAATTAATAGAATAATACTTGCTCATTTGTCACACAACTTAGAATTATGATGTAAAAAAACCAATGTCTTAGCATTTTTAGGCAGAATCCTGCTTCTTTTCTTTTCGTACACATTACCAGCTTCGGAAAATGTTCTTTCACTGTATACACTGCTACCTGGAGCAGATAAGTAGTGTTTGGCCAATTCTGATAATCCTGGAAAAATTGTCTTATTTTCCATCCACCAATTCAGTGGGCAATTTTTCCTATTTAAGAGTGGCTTGTTCATGTACAGTTCTAGCTCTTTTTCTTTAGGCAACGAAAGTTATATTACTTGTGATTCATTGCTTGTGATTTCCAAAACTCAACCTTGGAATGAATAGTTTCTTTGAACTTGTGACATTATTAAATAATCCTCTTAAAATAAATACCAAATGAAAGACAAGTAAAAAAGAATGCATGATACTATTTTTTCGAATTCACCAAAAACTGAAGCATTTTGCATTAAGAATATTAAGATAGTTGACTGAGCGTTTCATGTTCCAAGTAGAGCATCCTACTACTAATTCGCAATACAAAAATAGTAATGTCGTCTTTTCCTGTACTAGCAGTACAAAGCAAAACAAAACAAGAAAACTTTTAATTAGTGAAATTAATTTAAGAATGACTCAGTAAGCTAAAAATGTTGTGTAATACTAAGAATATTAAAATAAAAACAACCAAAATAAAAATAAACTTTAATTAATCAAATCAATTTAAGAATGCTATAGTAAGCTGAAAATATTGTGTAACGCTAAGAATTAAGAATATTAAAACATACGGAGAAAAGTATAAAACTCTACACATTTATTATGCATTTAATCCAAAAACTTCAATATGTGCGCCAGCCAAAGCTTCGGCCATTAGTTGGCCGAAGCTTCGGTATTCGGCGCTTCGTTCCATCTCTAAAATAAATAAATAAAACACCTTGCGTACAGATTGTCACGACAAGAAAATGCCAAGACCTTGATATTTTCTTGTTATAACAATCTTTATGCAAGATTACAAAAGCAATATCCTCTTGCATAGAGGTTGTCATGACAAGAAAATGTCAAGAGCTTGATATTTTCTTGTTATAACAATCTTTATGCAAGATTGCATATCAAGAAAATAACAACCTATTTTGTTATTTTTTTGATATTAGGTTGCATGCTCCTTGTCCCACAATTTTGTGGCAAGACTCTGACAATCCAAAATCAGTAACATAACAATCTTGAGGCAAGATTGATGCAAGATTGCCTTCTTGACACATCAATCTTGATGCAAGAAGTTTTGCTTGCTGGGCACATCATTATGACGCTGCCAGGTTAGGAGTACCCCAAATATATGTGACAAATGGCTAGTTATTTTCAGACTTTATTTTAAATACAACCCTCAAATCATACTATTGTATGATTATTTATGAAAGCAAAAAAAAAAAAAAAAACTGCAGGTTTATAATATCTTATAAATGTTTTTTTTTTTTTGAGGGAGCGTATCTCAAAAAAGGGGCGCTGACAATGTTTACTGCTTATTTTCATAAGCAGCAGACACTGTAATACTATCTGCTATGTTGAATTCATAGGCAACATTTGAGTTCTGGTTCTTTCACAAATAAAATTATATAAATGAATGGTGAGAAACGTGTCTGCAGTTTCAATGTTCTAACTGCTGTCTTTCTCCTTGGAATACCTGAAAGTTCTAATATCTACTTTAATGCAGATTCTTGGGAGAATATGAAATGTTACATCCCTCCAAAAACAGCATACTCTATTCTGCGAAACTTACGTAAATCATGCATTACACAAATTCCCACATGTTGCTGCAACCTTTTTTCTAAATGAAATAACAACAACATTTGTCTTTAAGTTTTCTCCATTGATTCACTTCTCAATGTTTATAAGCTCCATCAAATACTCCTTCATTTAGGAAATATTTTTCAAAGGATCTTCAAGCTCTTACGTTTTCGAACCAATTCCTTCAAAACTCCTCCGTTTTTAGTTTACAAGTCCATTATCTTCCTCTATGACAGTGATTCGAAGCATATCAAATTGTCTCTCTTTTCCTATCAAACAAGTATCAAAACTCTATTATGTTTCAAAATTTCCCCCGGTATTTAAAAACATCAAAAGTGTAGCGTAAAACTGAGTTTTGGAATTTTAATTTTGAAAACTTCTGGTTTAATGTTTTGGATTTTATTCCTTACCCTAATGTCATCAAAAATTATCTACAATTTTGTTTTAAGTGCCTTAATTCAAAAAAAAAAAAAATCTAGTGGGAACCCCTGGACTTTCCTCAGCGTCACCAAAGGTTGCCTAAAATTTCATTTTTGGAAACCCTTGTCTTAATGTTACCAAAGATAACCGATAAAGGCATCTAATCTTCGAGAAGTATTATTTTAATTCAAGGCTGAATTATTAGTACAAGTCATCACTATTCTTCCATAGCCTTGCAATATGCAAAATTTAAGTCAGATTGAAAATCTTTATGCATGTAAATCAGAAGAAAATTGCCCCCAATATCTACGTTAAGCCAAAATGAAGTTAAAACTTATTTGTTTCAATGAAATCATTAATTTTGTTCAATGACTTGCTTAACTATAGTTTTTCAATTACATGAAGAAAGTCTCACTTTATTTTGTTTTAAGATAGATTAAAACTAAGTTTCTTGAATACGTAGCTAATGCGGAACACTGTTTTATGAATCAAAACATTTAAAAATGGTTTTGATCCGTGAAACTAAATAATTTATTCATAAAAGTTAACAGGTGTAAGTTACTTCTATTAGACAAATCCCATTAATACAAGATATCTGAGATAAAAAAAAAAAACTTTAAAAATAAGTCCTTAGAAAGCCCAATTTATAGTTTTCCTGAAGATTATATTAGGAAATTCAGAAAGACTGGTTAGACAAAACATTTTTTATGGCACATTTTTTGTGTTTATGCAAAGAGTTTATGCAAAGGCTGAAATCATTTCTTTTGTCTATAAAGCACTAAAAAATATAAAGCAAAAAGTGTAACAGCCAGAATTATTGCATTTATGCTTTATTTATATTTATTATTTTTATTTATTTCTGTTATTTTTACAGTAAAATCCCAGTTATCAACAGTTTGAATTATTTACGGGTCTTTCACACTTCAGTTCTGTACCTCAGAACCAGACTAACATAAGTCCATTTTCGTCATTTTTCAGTAGAGGGGAAAAGCGATGTATTCGGCAATCGTTTTTCCCCTCTACCGAAAAATGACGAAAATGGACTTACGTTAGTCTGGTTCTGAGGTACAGAGTTTTCCTTATTTCAGAAGGATGATTTACTAAATGCAAAAAACTGAAAATGTGTTAATGGTCGCTTTTATCTTCTCAAGATATTTTTTCAATCCGTGTGGTTATTGTTAGCTATGATTTGTGTAAATGTGTTGTGCTATTGCCTTTTTGTAAGCTATTGCTTACACTAATATTGTTTTTTTACCTATTATTTGATTATCCACGGCATTCACTTATATGTGGTTCCCATGCTATCCTGTTCCTCGGATAATCGGGGAATTTACTGTATTACTAAAGAAAAAAAACTTCATTTTTAAAATGCCAAATTTTCTTAGTACACTTTTTCAGTTTTATTTTGATTATTTTTTTGAAGTTCAATTTTGCTCTTAATGAGTATAATTCTTATTGCTTTATTGTAGATTCAGAAAACTACTGCATTTCATCTGCAAAAAGTTTCTCTGGAAATTCCCAGAAAATCAAATTTAAAGATCCTGGAGAAGTTAGTGCAAGTCCACACTCTTGTTTTACTCATGAGAAGAAATTGTTTCCTACAACGCCTGAAAGAACTCGCGGCAGAAAAATAATTTATAATTGTGATGTTTGTGGGTATCAAACGTTACGGAAAAACAACTTTGCCAGACATTCAGCACTACATAGTGGGGAGAAACCCTATGGCTGTCCTCATTGTTCTTACAGAACTTCCCGTATAGATACACTTAAAGTTCATGTAGCTCATCATTTTGACGAAAAATTGCCAAGCTAATAAAAATTTGTACTCAAATTTTTTCTCTTGATTTTTTACTTCAAATTCAATAGGGATTAGTTTATATGTGAAATTTTTTTTTTTTATTTTCTTATAAACTGAAAATCAGATTAGAGTTATTTGATGACCTTGGAAATGTGACAATGTTTTATGCATATATCTCTGATCATGCTTTTAGTAGTTGATTATAAAAATGCAACATGGAAATATTACAAATTAAGAAATCTTAATGCTTTGATAAAAAAAACTTTGATAAAAAAAAAGTTAAGGTACTCAATGCAGTTTCCAAAATATAGGAGTATATCATTACATTATAGCAAGACTATGCTCATTATAGGGCTAAAGCTTATTTGCAATTTTTTTATCGCCTGTGCTTGCAATTATAAATTTTAGTACGCTGATTGCTAGGAAAACTACTGTACAAATACAAAAGTGACGACCAGCAATAGGCTCTGGGTCCTGCTAGGCTGATCCTAGTCAATTTATGAATTTGCTATGAATGGGGCTATACTTGTGAATATTATTATTTTTCAAGTTGACAGTTAAAGAGCAAAATCTAAAAACTTTTTTCAACTCTGTATCAAATTTGTCTATTTTGTTTTTTCATCATGTTTTTATGAAAACTTTTTTTCTTAACATGTTTTCAACTGTTTTACAGTATGTTTTTTCGATTAAAGTTCATCAAAAAAAGTACATGTATTTTGAATTTTATTTACAACACATCAATCTATTTTAAGTGGTATTTTACATCTATACATGTGAAGATGTTTGTCTTTTTCCAATTAATTTGTATTTAATGTATTGCAATTTTATTGCTAATGAGAATAAGAATATTTTTAAGGAAAAAAAAATTTTTTTTCAATGCTGCTCAGTTTTTAAAATTGTATTTTTATTTTGTTTAGTATATTTGATTCTTAGTGGGAAAGATTATAACTGGCAATTTTTTGTGAAAATGAAAATAAATATTTTACTTCCATTGCTAGACATGTTTTGCATTTGCTGTGTAAAATTTTCATACTTTGAATGTTTTACATCAAAATATACTGAACCTATATTAGGCTTATAAATGGTTTTGAATTCAAAATTTGATTTAATATTTTTTAAAGCATTTGATTTTTCCCAAAATATTTTACAGATTTTGAACAACATCATGTATCTTCAGAGCCAAGTTTACCAATCAATTTCTTAAATCAAGAAGGTGAACACTCTAACACCGAAAATGTGGGAAATGTATACGTCTGCCAAGTCTGTGGAAAGAGCTTTCGACGAAAATTCATCCTTAAATCACATCAAAGAACTCATACTGGAGAGAGACCATTTTCTTGCCATTTCTGTGGGTATCGTGCCTCACAAAAGAGTAATCTTACTAGACACATGAAACTTCATACTGGTGGAAAATTTTTCAGCAATCGCACACTTTCTCTTATGAAAAAAGACTGTTAAAAAGAATAAGCATAGTGAAGTACTCAATAAACAAGAGTTACTTACGATTTGAATAAGCTCTAAAATAAAATTCAAGAAATATTTTGTTTTCTTTTATTTAAACTTATTTTTTACTTAATTTATTCAAATTTTCATTTGTCTCATTTAGAAGTGTGCATGCAATTGAAAAACTATTTCGTGCTTTATTTGTGGCTATATTTCTGCACAAAAATGTCATCTTATGCTGCATTTGTTATCACATACTAGCAGATACTAGTGTCATTACTATCACCAGCAGCCTATTTTGATTATCTTAAAGGTCACATGTTGAACCCTGTGGAAAGAAAACTTTTTTGAAAGATGATATACAATTCATTTCCTAATATTTTATTAGATGAAAAAAATTTTCATTCAATCCCCAATCGCTACTATTGCACTTAGATCACCAATCGGTTATTGGCCATCCTTCTCATTTAAGGATCAGTCATTGGCCCCATTTACTTCACCCTGGTGTATATACAAGGGAGGGGAAAAGAAGGCAATTACCTTCTCCTGAAACTTGTGCCATTGAGAGAGGGCATCAAATACAGCCACTGTTGCTCTACCTCCCCAGCCTCTATAACCCTAAACACTCAGGAATTATTTTAGTAAATTACTAGTTGTACCTGCACGGCTGTACTTGTGCTATAAAGGTAAAGAAACATCTTTGAACAAGTGTAAGTTTCCCTTTTGCATCAAAATAAAACGAAAGATTTTGGTTCAATAATTAAAATATATGCACAGAATTTTATCTAAGCTCCAAGAATCTTCCATGAAGCAATTAAAAAAAAATCTTGACACAATGTTAACTGCCCATCAATACTCGCTCTTAAAAAAAAAAAAATCTAATTGGAATGCGCTCTAAAATCATTCAAATCAACCGCTATAAAATAAAATACTTTAAAGAAATTAAAATTAGAAATAAGAAGCAACAAACAATTTTAAATACATAGCCATGGCAACATAAGTAACTTAATGGAATAGAAAAATTCGAACACTGTACTTCAAACGCATGTAAATTTTTTTTCTTGTTTGTTTGAGATAGAATCTTGGTTCTTTGACCTCAGGTCGAGATAAGCATAGGGTTAAAAATTTCGCTCTATCCAATGGTGTTGAAAAGAAAACTGTGTAATAATTTAGTGTAATTTTTATTGATGGTTTTAATGAGGAAAGTAGTACCTGAAATCGAGCAAAGCCTCGAAAAAGTAGAGAGTTAGAACAAATTGCATTGAGCGGAACTCTTGTGAGATTCCACACAAATCATACCCTTGTATTTAACATTAGACTGTTATTAAAATGTTCTTAGTGTTTGATTATAAAGAAATTCTCATCCTTCAAATTTTATTTGTTGATGTCTACAATCAAAAACATGTTAATGATTAAACAATAAATGTAAAAGTTTTGAATATTTTCACAGAATTGGCAGAATATATGAGTTTATCTGATGCAAATTTCACGGACAACGTACCTGGAATTGCGGAAGAATCCCATTCAAGTTCAATAGTTAACAGTTTGTACAGCTGCGGTATTTGTGGAAAGGACTTCAACAGGAGAGACTATTTCACAGTTCATCAAAGAACTCACTCTGAGGATAAGTCATTTGCCTGCGAGCTATGTGGGTATCGCACCAATCAGAGAGGCAACTTGACCCGTCACTCAAGACTCCATACTGGTGAAAAACCTTACAGGTGCCACATTTGTAACTATGCAAGTGCATATTCACACCATCTTAAGGTTCATGTAATGAATCACACTTTTAAGAAACAATTATGAAAAACATCTGCTCTCTACGCATGATCAAACCTGGCTCCAGTCTGTGGATTTTCAAGATGCAGAAAATTGACACTGTCCATGTCATATGATTGTGCGTCAGGTAAAAGATTCCTTGATTACTCAATTTGGCAATTAGTATCTTTTGGCAAAAATTCAATTTTCAGCCCATAGTGGTGCGACGTGAAAGAATGAGAACCGATTTCTGGGAATGCATTTAATCTGTAATTATTTGTAGCAATTACGTAGCTCCGTTTGAGACAAACATATTTTGAAAAATACACTCTGTTCAAATAATTTGCCAAACAGTCCAATCCGAAACCGTGTTGCTCTATGTACTTTCGATTGTGCAATATGACCCCTCCTTTATTTCATTCGGATGTATGATTTTGCTGCGGATGGGCAATAACAAAGCCTGACCTTCCATTTTTTCCAAGTTGGCACAAAACTTGAAACTACAGCCGTACCTGCCATCCTTTAGGTTTATAAATCAAGTTCATGTTTTGATTCCACATGACCTTCAAGATCAGATTCAAGCATGACCTTCAAAGTAGATCTAGCAAATAACATTTTTATAATAATTTTTTTTATTTAGGTGATAAAGTTAAATACTTTTTTGCTGTACTTAATCTTTAAAAACAAATTGAATGAATAGATAAATAAAGCATTTATCATTTGACACTTGACGTACTTTACTTACAAATAATTGTTTTTTATTAACCCTTTATGGTCAACAATTTTTTTCCCTAAGAAAACAATTTTTTCCTTCCAAATCTCAATCAAGGGAGACCTTAGCAGCACACCTACCTATTTTTTAAAGACTTACTTCTGCCGACAGATACGAATGTGCCGAAAACATCACAATGTTCTATTGTGGAATAACTCACTTAGTTACTGAGACAAAATAATTCTGGAGGTATGTGCCGAATTTGGCAAACCTGATGTTAAAGGGTTAAAATTATTTTACCGACTCAGAAGACTACTCTGCTTCCCGTGGGACATCATTGTCTGGCAGTCTTTTAAAAACAGGTTTTGCCATTCAAGAGATGAAAAATATTTACAATTGTGATTATTGTGGAAAGAAATTCAGGAGAAGGGACCACTTTGTTGCTCATGAGAGGACTCATAGTGGCAAAAAACCTTTTGTTTGCAATATTTGTGGGTATCTAGCATCACAAAGAGGCAATATCAAGAGACATGCTGAGCTTCACTCAGAGAAACCGTGTAGTGTCCTATTTGTACTTATTCCACTGCCCATGCACATATTGTCTAAAAATTCATGTATTGAATCATACAAAATAAGCTGTGAAAGAGAGAAGTTTGTTGATTCTGAAGTTTATGAGTTATCAGATATTTGTGCTCTAAATGCAGTTGTATTTTTAAAAATCTCCAAAATAAATGACTTTAAAATAACTGTTTTTCAATAACTGTGAGAAAATCACATGAAACGCATTTACATACACTCCTTTAACATTACACAACTTTAATATAATTTTGAGTGAGTTTCCACAACAGGAATTAATCATTGAAAGCAATTGATTTTTGTGAGAGGCCAGAAGCCTACTCAAATATTGGGAAAGGACCATAAAAGTTCTGTAAATGGGAACACAGGAAGCAATAATTTTTAAAATATTGTCTTGATATTTAGTCTCTAACTCTTATTTGGACATATGTGTCACATATACATAAGCCGAAGTCCGTAAAGTCGCATACGGGGGAGGGGGATTTTAAAAACAGACATGTGCAAAAATTTAGTTTAACTACAAAAGTCAAGAAAACTTTTACGTTACAAGTTTAAAAAACAAAACTTCTTTGCATAGATTTTTTTTCTTTCATTTGTTGAAAAAAATTGGAGGGCAACTGCAACAAAATTTTATTTGTGCTGCATCCAAAGTAGGTTCATCTTGATAAAATGTATAAATGGTTGAAATTTTTTCACATATTCTTAAATTTTCTTTCTGATTTTTTTATCTTTAAGTTTGAAAAGTTTTAGTCTGAAAACATTAAAAACTAGGAACTGATTTTGGAGTGCCCCCTCAGTCGAACCCTAAAATGTTTTGTTACGTAAAAAACAAGAAAAAAAAGCCTTTTTTCTTTCTTTTTTAATGGGAAAAAAATAAAGTGTTTTATTCTTTATTTTGTGACTATTTAAAGAGGAGAAATTTGAAGAAGTGCGAAAAAATTTGACAGTTCAAATTTTCATTTACGGCAAAATATAATTGAAAACAAGACTTGTTGGCACTTTCTGGAAGGAGAGCTCCTTGTCAGTTTTGTCGACAGTCCCATCCCTTCATAAAACTTACACTACTATGATCTCTATCCACCTTCCCTCCCCCGGGCCAGGCCCTGAATTTCCAACTTTCCTCTCATCGGCTCGGATTCAATTTGAGGGTATTTTGTTGGTTCCCATTTATAAGCACCTGCAAGTGCCTTGAGGAATTTTAATAACAGCTACACATGGCTCCAGTCAACAAGACCACACAAAAACGGTTAGGTTCAGACTCTGCTCTATTGGTGGTCCCCTAATCTCCCCCTTCCTCCCAAAACAAAAGAGAAGAACTTTAAAATATATTTTATTTCTAAATGCTTGAAAACTTAGGAAAGTGTAGTAGTAAAAATTAAATTTTAAAACTTCTAGCACATGCGCAAGCGGGGGGGGGGGGGGCGGATACCAGGAAGTATTTTTGTTCCTCACATGTTTCAGTTCTTTCTATTTTTTCTGTCGCGAATTCTACTTGATTTTGTCTTACTTCTACAGTGTTTTGATGGGGAACAATCCTGCTTTTAAGAACACCGATGAGTACTTCCTTCGTATGTAAAACGTCGATTAAATATTTGTGTTGTTTCCCTTACCTTGTTTCTTTTGCTCGGTTTGAAAATGATTCTGATAAAATCGTGTGTGTGTTTGGAACGTCATGTTTCTCAAGCTGGCGAAGACTTAGGCAGGGATTTAAGTGAAACACGGACGATCGCAACTCACCAATGCAATCGCAAATTCCAAAATTTGGATTCAAGTGAAACGAATTCACTTGAATTCGACTTACAGTAGCGGTTGCAATATGCAAACGCCTCGAAGCGATTGCAATGGTGTTTCACTTGAATTCGGCCCTTATATTAGCTCTCCAGGTAGTTATGTGTATCAGTTAAACATTCTGCTAACTTTAACTGTCTGCATGCTGTTGTTTACATCTGAAATTGTGGTTGTGATATGCGGGATTTTCCAATCGGTGGATAGTTGTCATTTAAGTTATATTTTAATTAAGTTTATCATCAAATGCCCGCACTTTTTACAAATTCATTTCACTGTTAATTATTTTTGGTGATTCTTCCATTTTTTGTTTATATTCCCCGTTGAGTTTTTTTCTTTCTAAAATGCTTTCCGCTAGTTCTTGTGCGTTCATTTTTTTTTGCCTTAAAACCTCTGATAGGCATGTTCCGAGAAATGGACAATCCCATATCTTGTATGCCTTGCATTTTCTAGCATCGAATTATTTGTTCATCTGAAAACTGAGGTATCCGGGTATCATTTACGCCAATCAGATTTAAACTACAACACATTTCAGACCGACCTACGCATTTGCGTAGGGGTTTTCCGACTAATGCCCTCTTGTTGGTGCTCAAAAAACAAGAAAGGCAACTCCGAAAGTCTAATGCGAAAATGCTTTTTGACTTGTAGTATGAGGTAATATTAAAAATGCTTAGTGGGAGAAATTGAATTGAAGATGAACCCAACTACATGCGAATCTCAAAATCTTCATTGATAAGATACATTTTTAGAGTAACACATTTTTTTTTTTTAAGTGATGAAAATCAAGAGTGTAAAAATTAGATGACTAATTACACTCATTGATTTTACCCTGCTGGAAAAGAACGCAGAAAAGAGACTATTGTCAGCAGAAGATTTATAAAGGCCCACACTGGCAAAGTGCTTCAGAAAAGCCCAAACTGTCTAATTACCATTTGTATTGCCAGTTACTGTCCATTCCATAATACATCAAACCATTATTATTATTTTTTTTTTTAGAAATTTATTTTTTGTTTCATGAAATTGACTTTAATGCTGTGTTTCACTTTTTGTTTTTCTTTCCTTTTTTTAAAATTTGTTTCTGACTTATGTAATTAATTTTTAGTCTGTTAGTGTACAAAACTAATTAGTCCTCAGCATGTACTGTTCTAGATGTAGCTTGTAGCAAAACTTTATATAAGCCAACTGAGCTTTTTTAATCAGTCTGTGTTTTCAAATCTGTTCTTATTAAAACAACATTTTTAATAAAATTATCACATTCAGTTGTATATATCCAACATTGTGTGAAAAAATTAGTTAATTTAAATGTTTTATCTTTTTTAGTCTTTATTTCTTTTTTGATAGAGTTTATAAAATAGATGAATTTGAATATAATGTAAGTTTTAATGCATTTAGGAATAATCATAAGGAACATAGATTTGTTTTAAAATATTAAAAATTATTGAATGTGTGTGTCACCTATGAATTATCACGAAATAAGAAATTGGCATTAAAAACAATAGAGTTTTATAAATAAAAATAGAGTTTTATGACCAGTAGTGCAGCCAGGACTGTTTCCTGAGTAGGGCTATAACTTTTGTCAATGAGGTTTCAATTAGAAATGGACCAAAGCTTCAGCCATTTCACCGAAACACTTTTTTTTTAATCATGCTGTATCAAAGCACCTAAGAGGGCTACTCATTGTCTCTTAACAGATAATAAATGAGAGTTTCTCTTTATTCTATAATTCTAAATTTTGTATTTTGCTAATTAAACCTCTTTGTTTCTATGTGCTTTAATTGTGACTTTAATGAATGGTTAGTTTTGGTGATCACAGATTTTGTAATGGGCTCATGCGCAGCATAAAAGTGCTCGATTTTAATGATTTTTTTTTCTCAAATGATCTACTAATATGTTTAAGTGTAAGTATATTTCTAATTGTGAATATATACTTTATTTATTGCAGGATTCGCGCATTCTAATTTTGTTAAATGTATTTTGAAATCCTGAGAAATAATTCAAAATTTATATGTGAGAATATACAATAAAAAATTTCTTTGCTGTAGTTACTTTGAAATTTGGAATGCCTATTCATTTCTTTAATCATTGCATTACTGAAAGCAGAAGGTTACTTGAAATAATGTGAATAGTCTTAAGGGAGAGCTTTTGATCTGTATTGGGAATTAATAAATTGCTTAAGACCATCCTTGCTGGACTGAGAATCTGTTGGTGATTGATATATGTGAATATATTGAGTTAAACTTGAAGCAGATATTCATTCCTTTTTGGCGGTTGTCTGTTTGTTATATCAGATTTGAGTTTTTCTTATCATAGTGCTATTTATATTTTTGAAGAAAATAGTTTGATTATTTTTATTATACATCTGATTGTAATTTCGTTCCTTGATTGTTATTAAAACTCATCTTACCTTGAAAAATTTTGACTATTAATAACATTAAGTATTAACTTTAACTCCAGCTTATTGATTTTTAATTTTCTAAATTTTTTAAGGCTTGGGAATTTTTGTATAATAACTTGCTTTTTAAATTTATAGTTATACAAGGGGCGTTCAAAAAGTAAGGGCCGTTTGGTCACAGAAAAACATATACTCATAAGAAACAAATTTTATTCTCATATTTAGTAAGGTACAAACTTCCTTCACTTATCTACATAATCGCCTTTCACTTCTAAGCATTTTTCGTACCGCTACACCAGCTTTTTTAACCCCTCTGCATAGAAGTTTGCCGCCTGAGGGTTGAACCAGTTGACATCGTCGATTTTGAGTCCCTCTTCGGTTTCAAAACGTTTTCCACCGAGCCGCTGTGTAAAATGCAAGAAGAGGAAGTAGTCGCTCAGGCGCAATGTCGGGAATGTACGGTGGATGGTCAAAAAAATCTCAACAAAAATCTTGAATTTTCTTCTTGGTTTTTGCAGCAGTGTGAGAATGCGCGATATCGTAAAGGAGGATTATGCCAGATGAGTTTACCGTGGAGTTTGCTTTAGATTGCACGTCTCAATTTGTTGATGTAATAACAAACAACAATTTTTAAACAGTAGTGCGTTCAAGTTGAGGAAATTCTTCAGCTAGGCCAACTAATCGTCAATCGACGATCAGATCACAGTGCTTGGTTTACTTGTGAAACGATTTTATCAGTCTGGATACTGGGCCTGCCACTCTGCTCTTTGTCAAAGACATTTGTTCTTCCATTTTTAAAATTGTCTAACCTTTCCTTTACTCATAACTGTAGGTTTATAAACCAGGCATAATTCCCGATGAATTTTAGTAGCCAACGATCCTTTTGCACATAAGAAACGAATCACAGAACGCACTTCAAAGTTGGCGGGATCAACGATTTTCGCGGCCATTGTTCCCTGCATCCACTACAAACAAAAGGACTTCAGAACCAAAACAAATGATGTTGTAGCTTCGCAATGAGTCAGTAGATGGTGTGCAGCCGTTAAACTGTGCTCCGAAGAGCCATTATTAAAATATAAGCAAACGGCCCTTACTTTTTGAACGCGCCTCGTAGTAGCATAAAAAAAATAAAATCTATCAATATTTTTAACTCTCAGAATCTTAATTGGAACTTTTTGATTTCAGAGAATTCAAGAAAATAAACTTATTGAATGAGATACAGAAAAATCAAAGTTGTTCTAAAAGTGAACTGAATATCTTGGTGTAGCAATTTTCAATACATTGTGTGAATAAATATGACAATAAAAAACTTTTGATACTAATAATTAGTTGCTGAATGTAGTCTATGGAAGTATAATTTAATAATGAACAGATATACTTCAGATATTCACTGTCAGTTTGCTATTTTGCTCAATAATAAATTTTGTTTCCTCTTTTAAGTTCTTTTTCCTGAAGTATGGTGTCCTAAAATTTGTAAACCTCATTCGTTTATATTCTAATGTGTGTGTTCTTCAATGCATTGGGAAAAAACTATATTAAGTATAAATTTGTAGCATGATTATATATATATTATTTTATAAATTTATTAATTTTAGTTGAATCGCATTCGAATTAATTTTTAGTTTGTTTGATATGTTTAGTTGATTAGATAGAGATATATTCAACTTAGTTTCATGAGTATAATTTTTTTATATTATTTGTGTTGTTATTATTATTTTACATTTACTCGTTTTTTATTTCTTATTTTCTTAAAGTGTTTTAATATTTTACAATGCATTAAAAGTACTCTAGTGTAAGGGTCTTCAACCTTCTGCTGTGGTGGGTTGCCCATCTGTTGAATATGTAATGTAGGTAGAACTTGAATGTTATAGCACTTGAATTCATATCAAAGGGTAAGGACAACAAAGGGAAGGGTTAACGATTTTTTTAATTATTCAATGTGTTAAGCTTAAAAAGAAAACTTCATCAAAATTCAAATCAATATTACTTTGCCCGTATGTTTTTAATAATAGAACAGAATGACATACCATGGTACATAACAGTCCTGCATAACTCATCAAGAAAACCAGTAATAGCTATTTTTAAAAAAAACTGCTTGAGGGGTAAGTCTCTTCAGTCTTAACATGAAATTTGGCATTTGTTTTGCTTCATTCGTGTTTCGCTATTCGAAAGAACCTGTGTTTTTACAATTTATACTCTATCCTCCGGATGTTATCTTTAAAATGTATTCTTATTTTTGATTTTGCGTTCTTTGTCTGACCAAACAAATTTCACATATGTAGGTACCACCAACGATAGAAGACATGAACAAAATATTTTTTGCTCATTCTTGGATATTTGTCTTCAGATGCATGCTTTAACCGCTCGCTTTTCTTTTTTGAAGTTTTGTTTTTATTTACTTGAAAACATTTCCTAGGCCGCTAAAATATCTTTGGTGGGCCACAGGCTGAAGATGCTTACTCCAGTATAACCCTTTTGACATTTATTTTGTTTTAAAAAGCTGGCTGGTTATAAATTGAATTTTTCTTACATTTGTACGTAATATTTTTGTCATTTTTCATTTGTAATGCTTTGGTTTGTTTGCTAAACAATGCCTTATTTTAATAAACTCATAAATTTATGCTTATTTATTGCAGTAAAAAATCAAGTTGAACCAAGAATGAAACCATAACTGTTGCCCAAATTGTTTATGGGGAAAAAAATAATTTTGAAGTTAAAGATTAATTTTTGCAGTTATTAAAATGTAAGGTGCTTGATTAGAAATTGCGCTAATGATGTGTCTGTGAGGTATAGTGGCATAATTCTAAGATTTTTACAAATTAAAGAACTATAAAAATATTCAAAAATAATTTAAATGGAAATAATTAAATATCTCAATGTATTATTTATTATTAAGTATCTAATAAGCTAAAAAAATTATTAATTTGAAAAACTTTAGCACAGAGAGTTAATATTGCAGCTAAAAAAGTTTTTCTCTGGCAGACAAAGTTGCACACGCAAATTTACATGCAATTTTGGTATTTAATGAATAAATATATAGAGCTACAAAGCTTTGATCTGTCAGAAGGCATGTAAAAGAGATGTTACAGTTAATGTGCTATCAGTCTTAAATGGTAATCCTAGAAAATGTCTGATACTTTCACAAAAATTTCCCCATGATAACTAATATCATGAAGTTGCTTTTACTCAATCTCTCTGAATCAAAATCTCTACTAATGTGTACAGTGCCCGCGCTAAGGATTTTAATTTGATAGCCAAGAAATTAGCCAAACTTAAAAAGTCTGAGCCAAATTTCGAAAGTTTTAGTCAAAGAATTTAAATTATTTGATATCTTAATGCAATACATATTTATTTTTCCCCCAGTAGAAATTTCTGTCAATTTTCCGTTTGCCAATACTTTAGCCAAATGAGAATTTTTTTCGCCGAATTTTCGATTTTATCTCATTTGGCGAGGTGGTGAATGCTTAGTGTGGTCCCTGGTGTAGTAGATTTGTTCAAAGTTTTCTAATTATGCGTGCAGTTTAAAAATAGGAAATGGAAAAACCAAGCTGAAAACTTTTTTTTATATTACGAGCAGAGACAAAAGACTAGTAAAATCCAAAGTTGTGTGTACATTTACAAATCCTTGCAATAAATAGAGAATTTTATAATATGTATTATACTACTGTATATATACAGTCGAACCTCATTTACTTGAACATGCTTAATACGAATTATGGCTAAAATGAACTACATTTTGAATTTCCATCCTCTTGTTTGTTGTTTAAGGCGTCAAATAAGATCAAGTATGCTGTAAGTTAAGACGGATTGATTTTGAAGGTAGCTTGGAGTTTGTTTCAGCTAGGTTCTGCTGTATTAATGTTTGTTTCATTACGTTACCGTAAATTCCATGACAACAGCTCTTCTCAATTTGTTTTGGATTTCAGTCTCATATCTGCATTATTTTTTTTTTTTCTAGAGAATTACCAGACTTCACCTAAGAAAAAATGTTCATCCAAGGCTGAAGATGACTGCCTCTATATCCAGGGCATCAGAAAAGCATATGTGTGCCGTACATGTGGCAGAAATTTCAACAAGAAGGATCATCTGAGAGTGCATGTGAGAATTCACACAGGAGAGAAACCATTTTCTTGCGACATTTGCGGGTATCAGTTCAGTCGGAAGTATCACCTCACTAGACATTCCAGACTTCATGCTGATGATAAACACTGACATTGTACTGTAGCACTATCCAAGTACACCATAAAATTTATTTGTTGGACTACATTAATGGCATCAGTAATATTTGTTAATGTTGTATATTTGAAATGGGGCTGTCCGCCAGGGATGCCACGCAGGAGCCGTGGTGGTTCAGTCAATATGTCATCGGACTCATTCAAAGTCCTTAGTAACCCGAAAACTTCATATCTTGAATTTTTCTCTTCCCCAGAGATTTGAGATTTCGAGGTTATCTATACTGTTTAAAGTTTTGGAAGTTATTCAACTTTTTACATGTTTCAATTTTGATGGTTTTTTTTTTTTAAATTTTGCATGTGTCAACAATTTGTTTTCTCTAATTTCTTGCATACATTTTGTGTTACTACTATATACTGCATTTGCACCTTTTATTTCCCTTTTTCCTCTCACTTTATTTTTATAAAACCTCTTATCACTTTTCTAATTTTAAAGTTTTGAAATTTTTAGGGTTCATGAGTTTTATTTTGACTTTGTAAGTGGTTAGTCTTTAATGTAGTTATCTTTTTTTTCCCCCCTCTATTTGTCCTTATTTCTTTTTTTCCAAAATTTTTGTTTTGTTCATTTCTCAAGGTGTTTTTTTTTTTTGCAGTTCACAGTTATTGAAATTACCCTTTTTGTGTTAGTTTTTGAGCTTAACTTCGTGCCAATTGGATTCATTTTGCTCTTAAGTTCCGTACCTGTGAGCAAGATTCTGCTCATTGCTTGCATTCGTATTCGTTCTTTATTGGTTTATAATTTTTTCATTGGTGTTCAGTTAATCTGCTATGTTTATTTTGTACATTAAAGAACCCATTCCTTATAACGCTAAAACACGTGTTTGCAGCCATCTACTATTTTTATGCGTTAAATGTTGAATAACTTTAATTTACCTCAGTTTAAATAGCAATTCATCCGAGGTCAATTTTTCATCATTCCCTGCCCTTACATGAGTGATCCTCAATGCACCTTTGTATGCTGTGTGCTCCTTTTTAAGAGGGCCACCTTTAAGAATATCCATACATAAGCTACATCAAAGAAGTTAATAATTCAATCCATTCAACCTCTTGTGATCGAGATTTCCTAAATTACTTCAAAAATGTATAACAGTTATGGATTGTTTCTTGATTTAAACAATTGAACTTGTGAAAACCAATTGATTTTTATATTAATGTATTTTTTCTGCTCTTTGAGTTAACTTACAAAGGTTAAATTGCTTTTAAACATTCAGACAGGCATTTTTTTCAAGTTTTTAGATAATACAAAAAAAAAAAAGGTATTGCTAAAAAAAAATGCTGCGTTTAAGTAAAATTTTTTCTTACTGAATTCTACTGAATAGTTAAGATAGATTTTTTTTTAAAAAATTACTGTAAAATTGCTTCAAAAATAAATTTTAATTCAACATCAATTAAAAATCAAAAAAATACAATTTGCATTGTAGAATCATTTTTATTGTTACAATATCCTGTGTATCAGTCCTTTTCTTCTGTAAGAGAAATAATTGCTTTTTTTGGTTTTTTAAATAACTAAAATAAGCAAAAGTGTTACAATTGCTGATCTTTTATTATGCAACTGTTAGGATTTGAGAACATCGACTATTTCTAAAATAACAGAAGATGCTTATTAGTAATTTTTCTTATAGCTACTTTGTGAAATGATAGTCATGAATTCAGTATTTTTGCATTAATACTCACATTACTATAATTTAAAAATTATTATTTAGCATAAATTTTGCTGTACTCTGCCTCACAATGAAATGTAGAAATTATAAATAAACCCTTTGTCTCAGTAAAACTTTCTGAAGATAACAAAAAATCCTGAACAGTATTTTGCATGAAAAAATTGAATCTCCAATATTTATAAACATATTAGGGACATTTAATTTTAAACAATTTATAATGAAGCAGTAGTCATGAAAAAACATCCATAAATAAAATTGTCAAAAGGTAAAATTAACTGATTTTGATTATGTGTAAACAGTATGATGACTGATAATCATAATATGTTGTATACATGGATGATTTATGTACATTGATTTTCTTAAAATAAACCAAGTAATAGTTTCCTAATTGAATTCTATCTTATCCAAGTGTGCATTACAGTATTGCATGTATTAATTGTTTTGGAATCTAATGCTTGTAAGCAGGCCCGTCATTTAGGGGGGGGGCAGGGGCCGTCAATTGCCCCCCCCCCCTCCGACTTTAGGAAATCAATGTATTGGCAAATAAGTGAGCGTGGTTTTTGCCACTTTTCGGTAAATTTTACATTGTGTGTGCACCCTTAGTCCCCCCTGGAAAATTTTGAAATGACGTCCCTGCTTGTAAAATGTAATTTATTGTGTTCTATACTGCAAGGTGAACTAAAAGTCATGCGGCAGGTTATAAAATATGAAACAAATTAAATGGTTTAGTTATTGCTGATGGAGCCTAGTTTTATCCCACAAGCCGAGTTATTAGTCCACCAAAATCTTA
The DNA here is from genome assembly GCA_038373865.1 of Uloborus plumipes. Lineage (NCBI taxonomy): Eukaryota > Metazoa > Arthropoda > Arachnida > Araneae > Uloboridae > Uloborus > Uloborus plumipes. Next base: position 47,714 of record JAXGGA010001671.1, read on the forward strand.
ATATCTATCATGAAAAGCCTTAGAATTCAACAAAAATCTTAATCTTGTGAGAACAATATTTTAACCACACTACAAAATAAAAGCTACTAAAAGTCAGTGTACATAGAAAATAAAAATAGTGTGACATTTTGAAAAAATACAGTGTAGGCAAGTAGCAAAATAAATTATTGGAAATTCATTGTATATTAAAAATAAAATATTTTGTAACAAGTTATATAACTTTCAGATCCCCCTGTATACCCAAGATGAGACTCATTTTAAATCTTTAACCTTAAGTTTTTTGTAGCTAGAATACATAACAAGATTCTAAGCAGCTTTTGTTTCAATAATATTTGGTTGAAAATGAGTTTATTTCATTGCAAAAGAAAGAATTCTGTGCAAACAAATCAATTAAGATCGTTATTTGTAATGAAACAAAACATACATAGGTTAATAAATAATGACTATACTATAAGTTAATAGATGATACACTATTATTAGTACACATCTAAGAGTCAGTACAGTTAAGTAGTTGAAAAAAAAAATGATTGTTTTCTTCTTTTGTGGCTTAATAATAGGGGAAGGGGGAGGGCAATAATTTGATCAGAAAAATAATAAATAATGTACTACATTATTTTTCTGCAATATATTTATAACTAAGATTACCTATTTTATTAAAATTTACAAAATCTAAGTTTCAGCATTGTCTTCTGAATGATCCATATGATAAGTAAACATTCTCTTATTTTTCTTTTTACTGTTATATTTTCCTTAACTTGTAATTACTAAAACTGAATATTTGAATTGAGTATGAATATTTTTAAAAAGTGTAAACAGCTGATTGTCATTTTTTAAAATGCTAAAAGAAGTTGTCATTTAAATGCGTCAAAATCAAGTAATACTACATAATAGTATAGATATAATTTATGTTATGTTTAAAGTATAAAAAAAATTCTTACTGCTAAATAAAGTTTTGTTATGTGTTTGCTATTGACTGTTCTATGGTAACAGACATAAATATTTGCAAAAAACAGCCTACAAAGGCGTAACATGATAGATCCTTGTTCCATTGCATAAACTTTATGAAGAACATGGACTATGCATCTGTAAAAAGTAATTAAATGTGGAATATTTTCAGAAAAATATTTAAATATTTTGTTCAGAAATGGATGTGTCTTGTCAGATATGTACATATTTTACTGAACGAAACATTTACTTAAATATTGTTTTAGGAAACTTTCAGAATTTAATGGTACTATATAGATGTAGACTGCAAATTCTTCATAACATTCATGCAATGAAGCAATTATCTGAAATGTGTGGAATTTTTTCTTGTGTTTAGTGCAACAATTGATACATCTATTAAAATAAAATTGTCTTGCAAATTACAGTTATTGTTAGCAGTATTATAATAGCTGTGCCTTATATTGAATTTTGGTGCAAAAAGTCCTAAATTTCACTTTTTAATGTAGCTTTTTATTTTTTCATAATTCAAATGTTATTGTAATTTTATAGTTATAGCATGCATGAGAAAAAATTACTTCTTGAAATAGATGTATACACAGATGAAAGGATTTTTTTTTTTAACTTAAATTAGGTAGTTTTTTAATTAGTTGTTAGATTTTCAAAAACAATTTTCATATTTTCTCAGACACAGTTTGCATTTGAATACATTTAAAAGTGCTTTAAATGAGCAAAATTTATAAATTCTACATTCTAGCTTATACCCAGTTGAACCCCATTAAAATGAACTCCAAAGGACCTTTGAAATTAATTAATCTTGATCCTAGTTTATCTTATTCGAAGAACAGTACACAACAAACAGGAGTAAGGGGGTTTGAAGTGTAGTTAGTTTTAGCAATAATGCATTTTACGGGTGTTCGAATTAATGAGGTTCAGCTGTATTTGAATTTTTTTTATGCAATCAAAAATGTTTTAAATTGTTTTTAAAGTTCTGGAACTTCTTTTAGCGTTACTATCAAAATGAGTATTTTAAATATAATACTAAAGAAAAATGCAACAAATCAGCAACAAAATATATTCAAAATGTTAAAATAAGTGCAACATCTGCTGTCGCACATAAAAAAAAGTTAAAGTAGAGACAGTTGTCCCCTTCATCACTGCCTAGCTGAGTTTTTTTTTTTTTTTTCTTTTTCTTTTTTACAGATATGCACTGATAAAGAGGGAAATTGCCCTCAACTCTGGTCAGCCTATTTTAATGTATTTACCTGTTGAAGCTGCACTTATTTTAATATTTTCTTAGCAGAGTAGGTGAATCTGGGCAAAGGAAAATAGTTAAGATAATCTACCTTTTTCAAAATAAATAAATTGTAAATTTGTCCCAAAAATTATTGTAGGTTAAAAAATGAAATAATGTATTTTGTAAAACAACCTGCATGGAAAGATCATTTTTAATTTTTGGTAGCTATTTTGTGTACCTTCAAAAGAAAGGTGGACATGTTTTCCTTTTTTTTTTTTTTTGAGAGTGTGAGAAATAAAATATTTTTTTTAGTTAAATCTTCTCTGTTTAATTATCAAAAATATTTTTGATCAAATGAATGAGTAAATAAAAGAATGAATGAATTGATGATAAAACGATAAATAAATTAATTTTCAAGAAAAAGAAATGAATAAATAAAAAAATAAATGAATGAATGAATAAATAAGTAAATTATTGAATAATGGAATGTAAATGAATTAATTAATAAATGATTGCATGAGTGATATTTAATAAACTATTGAATAAGTAAACAGAATGAACTATTTTACTTTGCCCCCATGCACTTCACTAATTGTACAAATCATTTAAAATTAAAATTAGCTTAATATTAGGTAAATAAATACTGCATCGAATATTAAAAGGTCTCAATAAATGTTTGAAATGTTAAAAACTAGAACTTTCTCATTTTATAATAACAAAAATAATTTTTGATTTACACTTAAGAGCCATTATTTTGAAAATCGAACAAAAAAGGGAAATTTTGGCAGTGACCATTTTTGATTTTCCTCATTTTTTTATATGTCAAAGTAGGTCATGAGAAATGAACATTCTGAAGTTTGCAGCCCCCAAAAAATTTTGTTCGCTCAGTAAAAATTCTCCAAGTTTGATGTTATGCAGTGTTTTTTTCGTAAAACGGCTGAAAGACGCATTTCAGTGAGCTGTAGTTTTTTACAGAAACGCTACCCCATGGTTATGTTTACATTTATTGATTGTAAAATGTGTAGTTATGAGGACCCCATAGTTATTTGGGTTGGGGTGTGTTTCTTTCTTCAGTTAAGGGGCCGCAAAGTATGGTTTTTAGACCATTTTCGCACGACTTTGAATTGCGTTATTTCCCCCCTGAAAGCAACCCATCAAATTTTTTTTTAACATGTACTGAAAATTTATACTATGAAGAGAATATGTGGTATGAAAATTAATATCTCATTGTTTTAAAGAGAAAAAGACTTAGACATTTTTCAAATTTTCAAAATTTGCGGTTTTTTAATCGCATTTAACTCAAAACAGCAACTCTAAGAAAAAAAAGCTTTTATGGATTATGAAACCTACAGATGTGTAGAATAACGTAAAAAAGAAAGTTGCGTGGGGTCTCGTCTCGTTTTCAAGAAAATATTTTTTTTGTAGCTCATTTTAATGCTTTTTTCTCATAGTTAAATGTGTCCATCAAGTAGGTCAGATCTGCTGAAACTATAAGTATATAGTAATGATATATTTAAATTTGTTTCGGGAAAGAGAAAGACTAAAAACACTTAATTTTGTCTGAATTTTTTTAAATTTTTAGTTTTTTAATTGTTATTAACTCAAAAAACGTGAAATCCTGAGACTATTATTGAATGCACATATTACAGGGTTCCCACGGTCCTTAAAAGTCCTTAGAAACTCCTTATTTTTCATTTTGAAAAATAAGGGCCCTTAAAAGTACTTATTTTTGATTAAAGGTCCTTAAAATTATTTTTAAGTCCTTATTTTTTACTACTGCTAGTAATTTAATGATATGAAATTGCTAGCAAGAGAATGAAAAAAAATATTCCTTCAGCTTTTCCTTTTACTCGCATTGGGATCCTGTGTTGAAATCTAAGCATTCTCAGTGAGAACAAATAAAACAAGTGTATGTGGGAGGGAACTGGGGTTGGTAGTTGACTAGAAAATATCTACTCACTATTTGGAGTTTGAAAAAAAGGGCGATTGAAAAAAAATATATAAACTAATAGGTGCTTTAATAAGAAAAAAAACTTATAGCTCTACAAATTTTTTGTCCTCTCGTTTTTTTCAATCTGAAATCCATAGCACAATGACTTATTTTAAAACTGGTGCTCAACCTTCTTTAACTCGAAGGTCATACCTCATATTAAGATGAATGTTGTATACCATAACACTTAAGTCTATAGAAGTATAGTCATTTGAAGGTTTGACAAAGACAAACCCTTCTCAACTAGTTCCTTCAGAACAAAATATTTTTAGAAGTAAATACTGACACGTAAATATTGAATTTTTCGATGGATTATTTTAATGGCGACTTTTTCCTGGAGCTTAAGCCTCTTTAGTATTTTTGATTTTTTTTTCCTTTTGAAAGTTTTCTAAATAGTATATCATAAATCACGAAGAAAGAAAATTACTAAAAACTGTTTAATTACTTAATTCTTAATTTATTAATACAATTTTTGCAACTATTTCTTAGAAACTAGTTTCTCAATATTAGGATAATGGCGTAAGCAGCTACATGGGTCAGCTTTGCAAGCTATAGGCACCACTTTAAAACCATGCTTTTCAACCCATGTTCTAGACATACATTTTGCTTCATTTGAACCCAATATTCATCATGCCAATCAATGCAATCAAAGAAAAATATTTTGTAATTGAAGACTTGCACATTTGCTACTTAATTGCTTCCATTTGAAAATTTTAATCCATTTGCATCTGCATTGATTCAAGTAAAAACTATCGTTGACTTTCACAAAGGTTATCTTAAATGTATTGAGAGTTTTGGAAATAATATAACAGTAGCTCAGTTCGTTATACTTTGTCATAATTAAAATTTTCAGCTCATATTTGCAAATCGTTTCTCAGATAGTTGAAATTTTCTTATCACAAAGCACTAATTTAGAAAATTCTCGACCCGCCCCTCCTCCCCCGTAAACATTGCATCCAGTGAGTCATGGAAAATTATGGATTTCAGACTCCCAATTGTAGCAGATAGCTTGTATTTTGTAAAAGTTTGTGTTTGAAGTGTTGCATAAATCTTACATTTATCCAAATTGTCGACATGCAATTATTTTTAATAAATCTTGTTCTGCTTAGACTATTTTGGAAACTTCAGCATATTTGTCCTGAATTTGAGCCCCTGGATATGTAGTTTAGGAAAGTGATTAATTCACTTTTAAAAAATTGAGTTTTTATCTTAATTTTATCAAAATCTGAACTATACTAAAGAAAATAGAAGTAGCATCAAATTAGAACTCCTTGCCTTGTATTGAAATCCGTTTCAGGTTTTTTTTCCTTGAGAAAGATAGTAAATTGGTCCTTGTTTTAACTTAAGAGGCAGTTTTTATAAGCGTCAGAGGCAGGTCAAATACATGCCATTTTTGATTTCACTCAAAATTTTGCAGTTGTTTCTTTGAATGATTTTAGAAAACACATATTTTTTCTTTTTCTCCAAAAAATTTCTGAGGACCTGTAAAAATAAGTTGGTCCGGATTTAGTGTTTTTCTAAAATTCAGTTATCTCGGCTCTTTAAGCACCACCCAAAGTATTTTTTATGATTACATCATCACATTTAGTGTCCAAATCGAAATATGTTTTAAATTTTATAGATGACCGTCAGGGGCGACCAAACTTCGCCGAAGATAGGGAAAAGGAGTATGGTGTATTTTCACAAACAAGTGACAGACCTATGGGGGAAAATGTCTTGAAGGTTTATAAAGTGCAATTTTCTCACTTTGAGGTGCATGTGTTACGACGAATCTTGTATTTTATTAAGTCTTGGGTTTGAAATGTAATGATAAAAGCTTCAAAAACATTTTTTGAGGAAAAAAATGTTTGAAAATAAAGGTGTGTTTGTGTAACCCATAAAATTCATGCATATTTGATTTCTTCTAAATAGTTTAGAGGTCCTTAATATTTTTTTTTTGAAAAGGTCCTTAGAAAGTCCTTATTTTTTGTTTTGAAAAAGAAGTGGGAACCATGTATTACTAGCTTTGAAATATTGGAAAAAGTAAATTCGGTAAGATATCTTCAGATGTATTCCAGTGGGAGGTCACAGTGACCTCCGGAAAAATTTCATGATCGAAAAATTTTTCTCTTGATTCGGCAAATTTGGAAACTATTGCAACATTGAGATTTTTTAATGACACTTTTCTCACGTGTGCTTGATCGTATTCTGTAAAAATTTAGATTCCACTGCCCATGAGTATCTAATACTTCTCAAGAAGATGTTCTTAATTTGCCAAAGGAATTTCCCAATTTTTCCGAATGATAAAATACGATCAAGCCCACATGTAAAAAATAAATAAATAAATAGAAAATTTCTATATGTTGCAGTATTGTTTCTAAAGTTTCTGAATCTTCATAAAAATTTTCCGAATATGAAATTTTTCTGGAGGTCACAGTGACCTCTTTTGACTTTCTCATTGGTGAGCCTCTAAAAATACCTCACAGTATTTACTTTATCGAATATTTCCAGTCATTGCCAGCTAGTAATATGTAAATTCAATAATTCTCTCAGTAACCATTTATCGTTTTTTAATGTAATTGCAATAAGAAGCTAAAAGTTCTCAAAATTCAGACACAATTAACTACTGTGATTCTTTTTCACTATTACTATACACTCAAAAATTACTGTACACACATATATCAATTATCATCATATATTTTAAATTTTAGTAGATCTGAACTGGACACATTTTATTACGGGAGAACGCATTAAAATCTGCTACATTTTTTTTCTGTAAAACTAGAAGAGACCTCTGGCCGCTTTATTTTGTACGTCGTTTTACACCTATGTAGGTATCATATAATATAAAAAAATAATCATAACATGTAAAAAATAAATAAATATAAAAGTTCAATGTTGCAGTATTGTTTCCAACTTTGCCGAATCATCAGCAAAATTTTTCGATCATGAAATTTTTCGGGAGGTCACTGTGACCTCCCACTGGAATACATCTGAAGATGCCTCACCGAATTTACTTTTTCCAATATTTCAAAGCTAGTAGTATGTGCATTCAATAATAGTCTCAGGATTTCTCGTTTTTTGAGTTAATTGCAATTAAAAAACTAAAAATTATAAAAAAAATTGACAAAATTAAGTGTTTTTAGACTTTTTCTCTTTCCCTATACAACTTTAAATATATCGTTACTATATACTTAGAGTTTCAGCAGATTTGACCTACTTGATGGACACATTTTACTATGAGAAAAAAGCATTAAAATGAGCTACAAAAAAAAATATTTTCTTGAAAACGAGACGAGACCCCACGCAACTTTCTTTTTTTACGTTATTCTACACATCTGTAGGTTCCATAATACATAAAAGCTTTTTTTTCCTAGAGTTGCTGTTTTGAGTTAAATGCGATCAAAAAACCGCAAATTTTGAAAATTTGAAAAATGTCTAAGTCTTTTTCTCTTTAAAGCAATGAGACATTAAAAAATTTTTGTACCACATATTCTCTTCATAGTATAAATGTTCAGTATATGTTAAAAAAATTTCGGGGGGTTGCTTTTAGGGGGAAATAACGCAGTTTAAAGTCGAGCGAAAATGGTCTAAAAACCATACTTTGCGGCCCCTTAACTGAAGAAAGAAACACACCCCAACCTAAATAACTATGGGGTCCTCATAACTACACATTGTACAATTAATAAATGTAAACATAACCATGGGGTGGCGTTTCTGTAAAAAACTACAGCGCACTGAAATGCGTCTTTTAGCCGTTTTACCAAAAAAGCGCTGCATAACATCAAACTTTGGGAATTTTTACTGAGCGAACAACATTTTTTGGGGGGCTGCAAACTTCAGAATGTTCATTTCTCATGACTTACTTTGACATATAAAAAAATGAGGAAAATCAAAAATGGTCACTGCCACACCTTGTCTGAATTTCAAAATAATGGCTCTTAAATGTTAGAATATGAGTATCAAATTTTGAAAACTGCTTGTATTATCATATGGTTTGATTTTAAGAGAGAACTTTTGTCTGGCTGGAATAGTGTGCATGTGTGACTGACTATGCATGGTTAAAATATCATCTGATAGATGGTGGTAAAAACAGTAAATATGTCACTTTGCCCTGCTATTTCACTGTGCTGCACATTCTCCTACTTAGTTTTAACATTAAAAATGCTTTCTAATTCATTGTTTTATGATGCAGTGTTTGAATGTTTTTTCATTGTTCATTTCTCCACTAATGTCTTTTCAAAAATGCATCAATTTATGTACAATTGTAAACTTGCCACTTGCTGACTTACAATAAAATTGTTACAGGTTTGGACACGCATAGCGAATCTTTTGATCCCAGTAATTACCTTGAGACTTATTTAGATGAATATGGAAACCAAAGAGATGTCAAAGGTGCTTTCACATGCGAGATTTGTGGGAAAAGTTTCGGCTTGAAATGCAACCTCAAAAATCATTCCATGATCCACACTGGAGAGAAGCCATTTGTCTGTGAGATTTGTGGGTATCGGACCAGCCAAAAGCATCACCTCAGGAGGCATGCGAGGTCACATACAGGCGAGAAGCCCTATAACTGTGCCCAGTGTCAGTTTAAGTCAGCGCGATTTGAATCCCTTAAAAGACATCGATTGCAACATGCCAACAAATCATTAAATACGACTATCTAATGTGTTTCATCTAATAGTGCTAATGTCTTGAGTGTGATCCATTAATTCGGGAGGACGTGCGGGGTCATTTTATGACCCCAAAGCAATTTTCTAACTCCAATTTCAAGAAAACTCTGCACCAGTTCACTCCTTTCTCCTCAGTAGCTGAGTTTCTACCCCCCATTCACCTTTTGTTACTAATTCGGAGGTATTTCTGGCATTTTCATTCAACCAAGACACGTTTGGTCAGTTACTGTGGTCATTCAATGACCCTGCGCATCCTTCCGTTTGCTTGACAGATCAACTATTTCGCCTGCCTGATACGGTCAGTTCGTCACTTTTTTTTCAATTACAAGAATTTTGTACTTTGAAACAACCATATAGAAATTATTCTTTATGCTGATTAGTAAATACATTTCTTAAATCCTTTTTTGAGGGAAAAATGATTCCAAAATAATACTTATTTAGAAATTGAGCAAATAAAATGAAAGAGACACTTATTCAGTTAAATTATCATCTCCCTTTCATTCAACCAGTGTAAAAAGTACTTAAATTATGATAACTACAATCAGTGGCGTACTCAGGGGGTGGACTGATAAGGCTGCAGCCCCCTCCGAAATTTTCAAAAAATTTTTAAAGCGTAAGCTAAGTTTTTTTTTTTTTTTTTTTTGAAATCCCAAACTGAGAAAAGCTTTCAGAACAGATAATTAAGTATAGGAAAATATTAAAAGAAATATTTTTTTGTTTCGACATATCTATTTTTCTGTACGTCATGTTCAGGGTTGCCAGACCTCCCGGATTTCAAGGGACAGTCCCGTTTTTTGAAATATTGTCCCGCGTCCCGTGGAACCTTGATACGGGACGGCTAAAGTCCCGTATTCTGGCTAGAAGCAGCATTTTACAAAACGAAACATTATTTTCAGAAAAAAATGAATGAAACAAGAAATGTGAAATAGAGTGATAAGAAAATTGATTGAATTATAATATTTTCCTGTTCTGAAGTAATGTTAGTGTTCTATTCATTTAGAGCAAAAATTATTGTGACAACTAATTCAACAAACGTTCATTGTAAAAGTGGTGTATCTCCTTGCAAATGATTTTACTATGACTTATTATATAAAAAGCCCTTCTCAATTTTTCAAGAAATATATGTCTCCAGATACTATTAGTCACTAGATTTTTTTTTTTTTTTTTGATTCGATCAATTTCAACCTTTTGAAATTTACTTCGTTTTTATGCTGAAAGATGTCATTAAATGTTATTCCATTTAGCAAACAAATACCCGTTTTAAAAACTTGAAGATGCATAATTTTTACAACGAGCGACAGAAATAAAAAATACAGTGAGTTTTATGGCATCCTAAAGACCATCAAAATTTAGAAAGAATTATTGCAGCAGCAAAATCTAGTAGCAATTATGATTTTAAAAAAGGAATTTTCCGAGGTTTTATAAGAATAATTATCATGTTATAATATTGACAAAACTGTACAGTTTTTCCCCAAAAAATATTGAATACTGATTTTCTTTATTTGTTTTAGGTTAACTTTTTATAGTGAGTTCAAATAGAAAGGTTTAATTCTATGTCTACTCAATTGTAATCAACATTTTTGTTCATGGCTCCTTAAAATTATTTTGCTTTCAAATTTCCCCATTGGTACGTCTAGCTTTTTGAAAAGGTACATACTAAATATTAGTCATCAGTAGAAGCATTATATCTTTCACGCAAGACAGGCCCGTCATTTGGGATATCAGGACAGGTGGTCGATGCCCCCCTCCCTGGTTTTGGAAATTAATGTATTTACATATCAGTGGGCGTGGCTTTTGCTTTTTTTTTGGTATAATTTACATTGAAATTATAATTTACCTTCCCCTCCGGCAAAATTTAAAATGACGGGCCTGCGTCAGGAAAAAGGGGGTTAACAACACGGAAATATGAATTTTCACAATAATTAGTGGAAAACCTTTCCCCACCAATATTCATGACGAAAAATAACCATGCAATGGTAAAGAATGAAGTTTTTATTCATATGATCATTGTTTTTTTTTTTTTTTCTTCATTTAAATTTGTGAGAAACGTTTTGTATCAAAATCAAGGTTGCAAAAATTCAAACTTTGGACTTCATCTCTCAATCTCCTTCCCCCCCCCCCCCAAGAGCCTGTCCCGTATTTACAGTTCTTAAATCTGGCAACCCTGGTCATGTTTACAATTATCCTATTATTCCATTGCAAATCTATATTTTAAAAATAACGATTAATGTTTTTCAGTCATATAATTCTGTCAAATAAATTTCAGTAAATTGAATTGAAACCCAGTGTTGGAAACAATAGCAAAATAAACTGCGAAATTAACATTATTAGAGCTTAGATTTGCCAAAATATTGCAAACAAGTGTTTCAGCAACACTTCTTTCAATGAAGAAATTTTTTTAAACTTAAATTTACCATTCTCTGTGTCCATCAAAAAATGCTCTTACCAACAGTTTTAATGACAATATTTTTTATGATGTATTTTTGTCGACTTCAATAGGCATTGAAGCGAAAATTCGAGACATTTACTTTTTTAGCTACATTTCATAAGGTGCCCCCCCCCCTTCCCCACTCTCAAAGAGTCTCGACTCAGCCCCCCCTGAAATGATTTGTCTGCGTACGCCACTGACTACAATCAAAATAATATTTTGTTTATCTTCATACATGCAGTATAAAAATACAGGAGGAGACAAAATGAAATCAAGTAAATAAATTATTTTTGATTAAAGGTTGAAACATTTTAACTATAAATCTATCAGTTTTCTTTAAAAACATCAATTCTGGAATGATAGTTGCTATATATATTGTAAATTATATAAAATGTAATAACCCGCAAAATTATATGAGCTTTGTGTAAAAAATGTACATTCCAAACCTTTAAACAGAATTGCGGAAGAAAGTGAGTTTGCATAGCACATTTTTGTCTAAATGATAGGTTTCAATGTCTGTAATTGTACTGCAATATGGTTTTAAGAAAGAAATATTAAAATATAACAGTTTTCAACTGCGTAGGAAGTAATTTTGGGTTCATTCAAAGGTTTGGGGTCATTTTATGACCCTGCATGTCCCAACGTTTGTCTCGGAGAGGCGCATTCTCCCGGGTTAAACATGCTATAGCACAGAGGTGGATAAACTTTTTCCGACCGGAGGCTGCGCTTAAATCACGCAGCTATATAGTAGGCGAGGCAGCGTAAATTAATCAGTCTGTAAGAGCTATTTTCTTAGTTTTTATTTATCTTTATCGCCTTAATATATGACACAAGATATGGTAGGAAAACAATATTAAATGGTTTAATCTAACATTTAACATAAGAAGTTGCAATTAAAAATGTTTCTCAAACTAAACAAAGATAATAACTTGTGGCATTTTTTATGAACAACTATGAATTGAAATATCGTGTCTAATGAAAAAAAAAAATAGTAAGAGTGAACTATTTTTAAACATTTCTTTCTTTGTAAGTTTCAATTACATTGTGTAGAAACTCATTGGAAAAATATTATGTTAAATTAAAAAAAACTCACAAATAGCAATAATGCGTAAACAAAATTATAAAATCTACCTAAAAATTAAGTAGAATATATATTTGCTCTTGTTTCTCACTTCAATGTTGATTAAATGTTTCTGTACTTAGTATCTATACTTTTAAGTTGACAACTGACAATAGTTCATATGTCTTGTTTTCAATATCTGGATTGTTTTTACATGCACCAACTTTAAAAGTTATTTTCAAATTGTGGCAATTAATAAAGAAATATAGAGTGCAAAAGGAACTCGTAGAGGTCGCATGTGGCCTCAACACCGCATGTCCCAATAACACATTTGATTTGTGATATTTACTCATTCTTAAAGTTATTGCTCATTTGTGAATAGTTTTCTAGTACCCAACTCCTTTCTAACGACGTATATTTAAAGGAACAGAAGGTGGCCACTCTGGAGCTTTCATTGTAAATTGGCCAAACCTCTTGGTAGAAAAAAAATACTAATGTCTATTAAAATTTATTTTATACAAAGACTGAAGTGAATGAGGAAAATACTGATCTGGTCATGAATTTTATTCGAAAAAATATGTGCTTCATTTTTTTCTTTAATTTACAAAAAGAAAAACAGATTGCATGTAAATTAATAAGCATCTATGAATTGTATTTCGCCTATGGTATAAAAGTTTTATGATTTTCGTATCTTGTATAATGCTTGTAGAATTCCAAATATTATATTGTTTCACTCCTATATTCAGCCACCTGTCAACAGCAAGCAAATCACATCTTGTTCAAGAAGTTCAAAGCAGAACTGATATTGTTTTTTTTTTTTTTTTTCAATTTATTTTGACTTTTTTTAATTTTTTGTATTAAGTTTTACCTTGCTCATAATTTTCTTTATGAGTTCAATTTTCCTTAATACATATAACTCTTATTTTAATGTAAGCTGATTAATGATGCAAATTATTTTCATTTTATTGTAAGCTAATTAATGATGCATATTATTTTTTTATTTTATTGTAAACTGGCTCCTTAGCTTTGCTTCTATTTCAGGTATTTTGTAGTAACTGCAGGTAATTTCTCATGGTTACTTCATAAATTCAGTGGTATTTGTGGGAAAAGCACGATTAAATTTATGCTAAATAAACACCATTTTGTGGCTCACCCATAACTGTTATTGTAATGCTGTCAGCCCTGCTTAATCAGGTAATGGATAAACGAATACCCCACTTATAGGAATAAAACATCCCGGAACCAAATACTTCCGATGCCATAGACGTAATGTTAGATCCTCGCTTAATCAAATAATATTTCTTGGAACTGATAGTATTCGTTTAAGCGGGGCGGAAAGTATATCGTTTTGCGGCAAAATTCATTTTTAGATATGCTTTCTTATTAAGCTCTTGCATGGATAAATTATTGATACTGTTTATTTATTTTAAGTTTTTTATTTCTTTTTCCTGTTTCATGTATATTTTCAAGTTTCATACATTTTCCCTAGTGTATTAAAAAATGTGAATTATTACAGATTGTTCTGAAGAAGCTTTTGTGTTTATGTGCCTTTCTATGTGACACAAACCTATTAACTGATCTCATTATTTTTGAACCAAATTATGTGTTAAAAAACAAAGTTATAAGTCTTGTTCATAGTGTTATAATAATGAGAAATTAATTGAAATATTAAGCATTTAATTAACATGACTACTTAAAAAAAATATTGCATTGTTATGTCATTTTCTCAATTTGCATTTTAAAAATAAACAAATATTGACTTGTGAATTATTCAAACGCAAATCAAATGGTATTTCTTTTTGTTTAATTATCCTTAAATTAACATCTAACCAAGTACTATTCCATAAATTTTAAATCATGTTAATAGCATTGATATTGATTAATATATTGACAAAAGGTCATGCTCCAAGAATTCCTTTTAATTCTTAAAGCTTAGTTATTTCCCAACTGCATACATTATTCATTTCATTTATTATTTTTAGTGAGTTTTAAACTGCTTTTGTGAAGCTCTTCTTCTGAATTTTGTAGCTAAGTAATTAATTTGCTTTTGATTTGCTTTTATCAGAATTTGTTTTTGATTGTGAAAGTAATTTTTTTTATTTTGATGAAAATGCCCTAGGAATTATTAATCTGTTAAACATTGTCTTTGTGTACTAAGGTATTTATGTTGTGATAGTTAAAATTATTGTTCTATTTTTTTATGTGTTTTTATTTATTTGTCATGAATTTAACAATGTAGAAAAAATTGTGTAGTCACTAGTATATCAGTTTCAGTAAAATACTGTTTGCAAATTGGTGTTTTGTAAGTTATTTTCTTTTAAGTTGCATTCATTTTGCCATGAAAATTACAAATGTTTATGTTTAATTGAGCATTTTAGTTTTTGAAATTGTTTTTATTTTCTGTTAATTTTAAAAATAACTACCAAATTTCAGTGTACAAGGCCCATGTTGCTTTTACATGATATTAGGATGCAGGTCATCTCTTAAATTAAATGCAAAATATTCAATTAGGTATGTAAAATTGCCAGAGTTTACATAGTTTTTAAATTCCCCAAAGGGGTATTTTTGTATTAAACAATGCTTTAAAATACTTAAAAGAAAATAATACTACATATTTATTTAATGGCCGTAAAAAAACCATAAGTGTACATCTTTATTTGACAGTTTTATTTTCTTATTTATGTTTTTATGACTGCCTAGTAGTTTTTAAATACTTTTTTGATGTCCCTAAAGTCTCAGCTCTTCCCTGCACTCCCTTTTCTGCAGAAATGTTGTCAAAACAATTTTTCTTCACATTTTATAATATGCTCATCCATTTGCACCATCTTTATGCATATGCAGTCAAACCTCGTTGAAATGAGCAAAAAATTCTTTATATTAATTCATCTTAACCGTAGTTCATCTTATCCGAAAAACAGCACATAGCCTTCTGTGTAAGTATAATGTGATGAGGATCACAAATGTACTTTTAGCAGTACTTCCTTATTAACATGTTAGGAGTAACAGGATTCCAAAGTTTTTGCACTTTATTCCTAGAATTTCAAACTTTGGCCTTTTTAAATTGAGACATGTTCGATTACAAGGAGCCATTATTGATCATAATATGAAGTATAAATTGTTTAAAAGAATGTTTGTACTAGAGAATAATAATTTGCATGTGTTGTCGGTGCAACCATAGGGTCACTACCTCATATACTACATACGCACTAATACATAATAGTTCTACACATTCTAATGCAGAGTGGAGTTGCACTGCAACGCGATTCAACCTGTGAGAAATGGCTACAACGCGAGTTTTTCATTAGTAATGAATTTTGGAGCTAACGCAAAATCTTCACCCGCAACACAAACTTTCAGAAGGGAACCTCGGCATAAGTATCAGCTTGGTTTTGGTTACTAAATGTTGCATACGTCAATGGACTTTCATCCCTTTAGCATCATTGGCAGTGGAAGTTCCCACACAGTACTAGTCTAAATATGGCTTTGCTAGTGCATACAAATAACCACTCCGTATTTTCTGCTCATGTTTTCATTCCAAATGCAAAAGTTCGTTTAACTTAGTGACACCAAAACACTCTGCTTCATCTTAATCTAGGTGAGAATTTTTTTGTATGTAAGAAAAAGTGAAGATCCTCTATTAAGGCAAATTTTTAGCTATAATTATAAGGCAAATTTTTAGCTATAATTATTATTACTTCACCTGCCATAAAGTAGTACCATATTAGATCAGCATTTGATTATTATTTTAACATGAATGAATAAATAAAGGGAGCGAGGGCGCCCTTAAGAGAGCTCAAGCAATGTGACCACAGGTCTATTGTACTATCCCCGTTGGGACCCTTAATAGAGTTCGGTAGCTGAAACGAGTTTTAGCAGATGTCTAACAGGTAAACTAGACAATTCGTAGTTGTCTAAACAATGGTACCCCAGATATTCAAATGTGTAAGCAGAATAAAAGTTGCAATCACACAGTACGTGTTTGATTTTCTTCTGCCCTTTGGGCAGCCTCTATAAGCTGGGTCATCAGTGGCACCCATCAAGTTGAGGTGCCTATTAAGAGAACAGTGTCCGGTAAGAAGCCCAATGGACATTTTGATCTCCATCCTACTCAAACTTAGTAGATCCCTGGACCTCAACCAGGGTTGACGTTGATTGAGAGCTTTAGCTTGTCTCTGTGAGTCGAATTATTTTTGCATACTGTATTCGCAGTGTTGTTATATGCCTCTCTCCCATTGATCATTGATTCTCTGTACATCATAACAATATTTTGTATTGAACGCTGCAGTTTTTTTTAAATACAGTTTGAATTTAGATCTTCATGCGGAAAATGCAACTTAAGCATTAGGAATGGTCAGGCCCATCAGTTCTAACTTTTCTAGGGGGGGGGGGGGAGAAGCCCAACGTAAATTATCCCAAAAAATTGCAAAAACTATGCCCACTTATCTGTAAATACATTGATTTACCAAAGCACCCCCAAATGATGAGCCTGGGGTCGGTTTGCAGTTTGAGGGCTGCTTACAAGTGTCTAAAATAATTATGTATATTTATCAAAAACTCGTATACATACTTTTTTCCACAATACAAAATTTTGATGAATTCATCCCTCACATAAGTCAGGGCTCCACTTTATATATGAAAACTAAATTCCAAATTTTAAAATTTGGCGAATAAAGTTCAAATATATGCATAAAAATGTCTGAATTGTACACGTGAATTGGGTAAATAACCTACAATTTACTTAAAATTGAAACTGTTACAGGACTTGAAGAATATGGCAGCCGTTGGCTACAAGACTATAAAGGGCCTTTCCCATGCCAAACGTGTGGGAAAACATTTGGCTTGAAGCATAACCTCAGAAAGCACGAAGTGATTCATACAGGAGCAAAGCCTTTCTCTTGCGACATCTGTGGATACCGCTTCACACATAAGCACCATCTTACGAGGCACGTGAGGTCTCATACGGGTGAAAAGCCCTTTAAGTGCCCGCAGTGTGGTTATGAATCGGCACGAATCGAATACTTGAAGAAGCATATGTTGATTCATGAGAACTGAAAGTGGTAAAGGAGAAGTGAGTGAGCTTATGTGATTCGGTCTGTTGCAATTGTTTTCTGTTAAGAGAAATTTTGTTATTCACAAGTTTCAGAATCTGAAGGTCAACATTGTAAAAAATGGAAAATTTTTTGAAATTCATAAAAATGTGTCTTGTTGCAAGCTTTTTATGTACTTTTTGACAACTTTATGTGACTTGGAACTGAATTAGAAAACAGCAACTGATGCATGATAAAAATAAGTGCAATGAATTTTCATGTTCAAAACTTTTATTTGCTTTTTTAGTGTTCTTTAATATGTTCACCCATTAAGTATAGCAAATTAAATAGCTGATTGATACATGTTAATAATCAGAGCTTTTTGGAGCAATTTCATGCATAATACAGAGACACTATAATTTAATCAAAAGCCTTGCATAAAAGAATTAAAGTAAAACTGGGAGATTACAAATTGATGATGTAATAAGGAACAAGAGCATCTATAAAATTAATTTTGGGAGCCAAATATTAATCGGGAGGGGCCAAATATAACGAGAACTTTTCAAATTGTATTTGGAAAACATTAAAATCCTTATTCACAGGGAGATCCTTATTCAGTTTTTTAGGAGACACCCCACCGCCTTCAACTCTCCCTTTAAATATGTCCTTGATAAGGAATACGTTTGCTTGTGTCTGTTAGCTTGTAATTTGCATGATCAATATCAAATTGAGTAAATATTGATCATTCAAGTTGCTTGTAGGTCAGAAACTATAATGTTCCCATGAAAATAGTTGCACATTAAATTTTTAAAGGCAGCAGAAGTTAAAAGACGAACATAGTCTAAGAAAACTGGCATACGTATGACTGTTCTTCTAGTGAATCTTAAAGAATTTAATTGAAGAATAGAAGGAAACGGTGGAAATTTGCTTACATGTATGGGCAAGCTAAACAGGTTTAAATTAAAAATTCATGCGCTTCCCGAAAAAGAGTTATTGACTGTAGCGTCAGACTATTTGGTTAGACTTCAGGACACGTTTAAGCATTACTTCATGTTTCAAATCGATAGGCATAGAACAGTATGACTGAGTTAGCGATTGAATCATTAGTTAAAGAGATTTCCTTGAAAGAACCAGAAGAATTTATATACCCCAGAAGCAACCGCTCCTTGAAACTTAGCGAAGTGCCTTTGCCTGCATATTGGCTGTTTGTTAAAAATAACAGGTATACAAGAATATAAGATCAAGCTATTCATGTGCTGCAACCATTTCCAGGAATATTTTGTGACGTTAAATTCTCAACACTACATGTCTAAAGAACAACAAGGGTTCATGTATAACGCCTAGACTTTGAATATTTCATATAGCTTCTTCCTAAATAGAGATGATTAAAAAACGTTCTTATGCCTCAAAGCAATCGCAAGTGTTTCAGTAGTGTTAAATGAAAGTTTGGGGCTTACTGAATGAAATAAGCACTGAAATTAATAATAAACTATCATTCAGTTTCTATCTTTGAAATATATTGTATAAAGCAATTAAAATATTCATATGATTTTAAATATTCTTCTTCAGTTATATTGCTTGTTCTACCCATTAACCCGTTCGGGACGAGCGCCGTAAATATACGACAGCGCAAGCTGCCCTACATGGCCGACCAACGTAAATATATGACAGCGAAAAATGTCTTTTAGGGCCTACTGTCGTTTATTTACGACACACTTTTGGAACGAAATAGCTTCTATCAGATGGTGTTACTTATCCACTTTTTATTCATTAGATTTTTCTGGTTCCTTTATATATATCTCTCTGACATCAAAACAAAGGGTATGTGAAGTATCTGAGAGATTTATTGGGTTTGCGGTAATGTAAACAGAAACACGTGCAAGCAGTTCAAAAAGAGAAGCACGTGATGAAGGTGATGAAGGCAGGCAAGATTTATTAGGCTGCAACATGTGGTGAAGAGCCTATTAATTCCTTTTAAAAGTGTTAATAGTTTTTTGGTTGATTTTTTTTGGTTATGATTGAAAATACGTTATATTTAATCTCATCTTTAAAAATGGTATCATTTCAATGAAAAGTACATTTTATCAATTATTATGTAATGCGTAGCTTCCGAAATCGCGAATTAGGCTTAGTGGGAGAAAATGCTACGGCCATCGAGTGCAGTTCGCGTTAACAGCTGCCGGCCTGAGAGAGCATTTTCTTCTGCGGGCTGCCATCCCGAACGGGTTAAGAAAAGGTGGTTTTTACCAGTGAGTGATGAAAATATTGTCCATATGAACATTATGAAATTTGGCTTTGCCGCGAGGATCGAGCTAACTCACAAGTGTGCCGTAGAGTAAAAAAAAAAAGGTTGAGAAGCACTGTTCTATAGCATGTTTTCACAAGATAATCAGCGAATATGGCTTAAAATCAATTTTTTTCGTAGCAAAAATGTAATAGAATGGTTTGAGGATTACTGGAAGCCTGTAGTGAAAATGCATTACTGTATGAGACGACTGCACGATGGATTAAAACGTTTCATTAGAGCGGCATGAAACTGCAAATTTGCAATATGAAGGTCGACTCTCCATTCCCCAAGATCAAATTGACATCCTGAGCTGTATCCATGGCTGCCACGCTTCCGTCTGGAGAACAAAATTCCATATTTTTAAAATTTCGTTAAATTTGGCAATTTGTTTTGTGAAAAAAATGAAATTAAGCTTTAAAAATTTCCTCATTAAGATTTTTCAAAAAAAAAAAAAAAACAAGAAGCAACTGCTTAATCTCTTTCTCTTTGGTTGCACCTTGAATACTAGTAGTTAAATGAATTATTTCAAGTATAGTTATATTAATCCAGAATATTATGTTAAAGCTCTTTTTTAAAGTGTGTCTTATAACCAAGAATCTCTTAAGTGAAATACTTTTTACTATCAAGAATCTTTTAACGTGAACTATAAAAGAAGCTTTTTTTCCTTCAGTAACAAATATAGTAAGTCTTTTTTTTTTGTTATTGTGTTTTCTTCCGAAAAATCTTTTTACAAGATTATTCTGAAGGTTTAGATTTTACTTAATTTTGCAATACAACATATAAATGCAACACATTTGTACACAAAACATCAGACATATTACGTACTAACATGTTTGTGTAGCAAAATGACGCCAAGTGCTTTTCAGTCCTGGTTATTTTTTATAGTGGCACCCATGGCTGTATCTTTTCTTTAAACTGTCGACGAAGAGTCCAGGAATTATCCTTAAAACTTGGTCTCACACATCATGTGCATTGATCATTATGGATATGGTCACAGATATCAACACATTCAACACCTTGCTAGTAGTTTCTGAGGGCTTAACGACAATTGGCAGAAGGTTATAATCTTTGCTGGTGTTTATATAGAAAGAATGTAATTCACTTGTACTTGTTAGTTCATTAAAAAATGGTTCATACGTAAGTTTCGAATTACTTAATTTACAACCCTCGTATATATGAGATTTATTTGTTTTGCTATACTTTTTTTTTATTATTTCATATTCTTTGAAATGACTAAAAGTTTTTGTGATGCTGTTTTTCAATTTGTTTCTCGTAAAACTGTACGCTTAAATATTATACGAAATTGCTGATAGTAAAATATTGGTAATTGTAACTTGTCTCTATAAATACAATAAAAAGGAACTCACAGGAGTCGGACATGGAGTATCAATTATTGAGAGTGCTTTTGTTTTGTGCTTGAAATGTGTTGATTAAATTTCATCAAAACTGGTGAGAAACAAAACAATTTTTTAGCTGTTTTACATCTTCAAACAATGGAACAGTTTTACTGATGTCAATGGGGAACAAATTATTATTTCTTACAACTAATAGTTAGTAATGAAAAATTCAATGTGTCAATATCAAATTAAAAGTTTTCTCTTTTTCTCCCTCGCACAGTATTTTTAGCTTTCACTGTCTTGGTTTTGACATTGTATGTAGTTGGTCAGTTCTTATTTTTGAGGTACGCGAGTCTGTTTCATTACATTGAAAATTCTCTCTTTATTTTATTCATTTATTTTTTGTACTGCTCTGCTACTAAAACTCTTTTCTAGACTGAAGAAACATAAAAGAATATAGATCATCTAAGGCTCCGATTTGGATTATTTGTAGTGTATGATTTTATTATATTCAAATTTTGTAATTTTTTGTGTGCAGTCAAAGATTTTGAAAAATGTTATTTATTCATTTGAAAATTGAGATGTGCTTTATTATTTTGATGAATTGGAAGTGACTTTGGAAAACACTATGGCTCATGCAAAATACCGCCAACTTGGTTATTCCATCCAAGAACTGCAGTATCGTGCTTGTTGGCACTCGTCAGCCTGGAATAGGAAGTAACCAAGCTGGAGGCAGAAATCCTCATATAGAAGCAAAGAGAGCCAAAAAAAAAAACTGGTAGCTAATGTAAATTGGAACACCAGCGAGCACTGCAGTCCTTGGATGGAATAACCAAGTTGGCAGTATTTTGCATGTTTCTGCCTTAGCCCTGGCTTAGAGGCGGTAATTCATTGTTTTATACCCAAGCTCTGCTTAAAATTTATGAGTCGTACAGTACCATTGTGCGATCGCTCGCTGAGGTTCAAATTTCCCATTCGCTACCAGCTTTTTTGGCTCTTTTTGCTTCTATAAGAGGATTTCTGCCTCTGACTCGGTTACTTCCTATTCCATGCTGACGAGTACCAACAAGCACAATACTGCAGTCCTGCAATGGAATAACCGAGCTGACGGCATTTTGCATGTTTCTGCCTTAGCCCTGGCTCAGAGGCGGTAACCCATTGCTTTACACTATAGTTCATCTAAGATGCTTAATGATTGTGATTTAAAGAAAATGCATCTGACACTTTAATTGTTCTAAAAATACTCACTTTTTTGCTCATCATCGAATTTTCCCCCCTAGATTACGAAATGCTTTACGGATCTTCTGGGACGTTTTTATCAACGAGTTTTTCAAGGCATGAGGAAGAATTGCCTCAAACCACAGAAGCTCTGAATCTGTATGTATGCCACACTTGCGGGAAAAAATTCAATAAAAAGTGCAATCTTGGAGCGCACGAGAGGATTCACACTGGAGAGAAGCCATTTGTTTGTGATATTTGTGGTTATCGGGCCAATCAAAGGATTCATCTCACCAGACATTTGACGCATCATACCGGGGAAAGACCCTTCAAGTGTGCTGAATGTCTCTATAGCTCAGCACGTCTTGAGACTCTGAAACGTCATATGCTAACACACATGCAATAAAAATTACGAACTTGTTTTAGTTTTGTTTGCTTTATTACAGACATAATGTTGTAATCTTTTGCAGGATACTGAATGAAATATTTTTATATTTTGGCTTCTATTGTTTACTCAGTTGCTTCTCAGCTCTAAACATTTTGCTTTTTTTTTATATTCTTCTTGAAGTACAAGCTCGAATTTTTTGTTGTTGTAAATAAGCAGCTCCAGAGAGAAAAAAAATATATCTGCTCTGCTTTATGAATTGTCTACTTGAAACTTTTTTCTGCGTAAGAAATAATCAAAATTCATATCATTTGTATAGTCCAGAGGTAGAGAACATGCAGCCTCCTTGAGTTTTTTCTTCGATCTTAATAAAAGCTGAAAACTATGTTAATTAACATTCAAATATAGTCGAGTTTCGATAACTTGAAGTTCCAAGGGATCTGCTAAAAGCTTCTAGTTATTGGTAGTCAGAGTTATGGAAAGTTCTCACACCTTTCTCAAGAGTCTGAGGACCCAATGAGTACTTTGAGCTAAAGAAATATTCGTATCACAGAGACTCAACTGTGTTTTGATTGTAAAAACCTATGTATGGATTTAAAAATTTGCTACACATAAAGTAGTCCATGTGCGAAATAACAGTGTTCACTCTAGGCTAGTTAGTCCTTGGCTTTAAGTCTGGATAATAAAACAAAGCATTCTATAACACAGAGGTTCCCAAAGTCCAGACCACCATGAACCCCCTCTTAAAAATTACCAACTTTGTAGTACCTTCATTTGATATTTAAATCTTTTTTTTTTAATTATTTTTTCACGTTTTTTCCTTTCATTTTATTTTTTCATTGTTCTGTATATCTTTTGGAGCTTTTGTCTAGTTTTCATTACTTATCATTATTACTTTGAGCTATTAAGAAAAAATTTATTCAAAACTCAATAAGGGATAAAAATGTTATCACCTTTTCTATAATATGTTGTCTAATAATGACAAACTTATGTAGTTTGTGAACAAAACAATGTTAGCCAAGTTAAAGTGTGTTCATTTTTCATAGGAGTTGTGTATAAAATATAATTTTATTATTGGAAATTTTTATTCCCTATAAATATGCTCTTTTCCGTTTTGAACAAAAATATTGTTACTCGTCCTTCAATTTTTTTAGCAGGATAGCACCCGAGAGCCACTGGCATGAGCTCGTAGAACTCCAGGGGCCCACGGACCACACTTTGGCAAACTCTGCTATATGTAGGTGACTTGGACTTCTTAATATAAAAATACACTGAGATATTTGAGATTTTAACGAGCACACCCACCTGACACATCCCTGTTGTGAAACTGATATTTTAACTATATTAGTAGATGTACCCGAGGCTCTTATGGAACCAAATGGAGTTTTTTAAGTTAAGAAAAGATTTGCTTTACAATATTTAATTACAGTAGAGTTCCGACCACTCAAAGCCTCATGACTCGGATATTACTTCATCCCAAAGTTTTTATTGGGTCCCCAATTCTTGAGAAGTAATAGGAACTAGTAACTCAATGCTTTTAGCTGGTCCCTTGGGACTGCAGGTTATCGAGACTCAACCGTACTTCCCAGCCTGAAACAAAGACAAATGTCACACTAGACTTTATCAGATTTTTATGTACAAAAATACTGACATATAGCAATAATATGTTAATGGCTTGCTTATTTGCCTTTTATTGAAACTTACGTCTAAAATACATCACAATAAAAGTTTTGTTTCATGTGCTCTTTTAAACAATTTTGCTCATCCAAAAAAAAAAAAAACTTTGTATTTTTATGCTTAATTTCCGAATTAATGCTACTAAAACGTTATACATGAACCCAAATTAATGCAACTAGGAGTTATTTCTTAAATCTTCTTATTTTATTAAACTAACGTAAAGCTAGTTCATAGTTTTTTTAATGCAGTGCATTTGTGTACACATAATGTACTTTCCGAAAGAAAAGATTTCTATTGAAATATTTGTCATGCTTATTATGTTAGTTTTAATGTTGCTTACAGTTCATTGTATCAAACATTTTGTTTTGTCTGAGAAATTTTTATGTATATTCTGTAAAACTCCTTAATATTTTCTTAGAAAATATTTTTGTTCCATATTATTATAATAATGTAGTACCCATAATTTTATTGATCTCCACATTAATGTCAAATTAAAAAAAAAAAAAAGAAAAACCACATCTATCTCATTTCCTTTTAGTTTCAATGGATTTAAAGATCTCTGAAATGAACTTTTATTTATTTTTTGGTACATTAAAAAAGATGCTTTTTTATGGACAAAACCTCAAATAGATCTAACTCCATTTGTAATGGGATTCTATTTCATTTTCATTGATGCCTTAAATTATGCATTAGTTTTTTGTACTAACATCAGAATTTTCTCTTATATATAAAATGCTTTGCTTTGATTTATTTACAAGATTTCTGAAAGATTGGAAATTTTGACATTCTATTTAGTTATAGTAGAAAGCTGTACTTATAAATAAAAATTGTGTTTTAGCCCCTGGGAAGTACGGTGCAAGAAACAGCATGGGAAGAAGAGAAGATCTGAGCTTTGTCATTCGTGACTTTGAGAGGCCGCATACTTGCCCCACTTGTGGGAGGAGCTTCAATCAAAAAAGCAATCTCAAGGCGCACGAGAGAATCCACACCGGGGAGAAGCCCTTTGCCTGCAACATTTGTGACTATCGTGCGGGCCGAAGATCTCAACTGAGGTCACACATCAGAGTGCATACGGGCGAAAAACCCTACAAGTGCAATTACTGTGATTACAGAGCGGCTTATCTGTATGCTCTAAAAATGCATATGCTGGACCATGTGAAGAAATAATTAGTGCTTTAAAATGTTTATTAAACGTTGAATGCTTTGTTTTCTTTCTTTCTTTTCGTTTTTTTTTTTTATTATTCTCTTGTTAAGAATTTGAATTTCGACAACTTGAATTCAAATTGTGCAAGGCGAGGACTCAGTCACCTTTCTCACCTTTTGAAATTTTGGTTACTTTTTGTCACCTTTTGGAATTTTTGTCACCTTTTTAAACCTTTCATGAAATGAGTTTTAGAAAAATCTATTTTTTATAAATAAAACTTTTGAAAAGTATGAATATTTTATTCTTTTCATGAAAATAAATGGAATTTTGAAAAAAAAAGCAAAAATCTGTCATTCAAACATTAAAAAATAGTGTTTCAACTGTGGCTCATTTACAAAACAAAGCCTTTTAGAAGCACCTGTTTAAGAAAGTTTCAAAAGGAAACAAAAAACAGGTGCACCTGTTCCAAGGATACTTGGAAGTTCTTTTTTTTTTTTTTTTGTTCTTGAAACAAAATTCCACTGGTGATTTGCATAGAGATGGGGAAAAACAGGGGTCAAAGTTCGTATCTTTACCCGCATGTTCCTAGCTCTTTTTTTCTCTACCCCCATAATTTCAAGCAGGGCCGTGTTCAAACCACCTCTGAAAAAAAATTTCAAATCTGTTCCAAAACATACTCTTTATAATCCTTTTCGTGCTGAAAAAAGTCTACTATAACTTTAATTTATTTTTTAAAATTTCATTTGAAAAATAAATAAATATTTAACGATTATACATGAGTTGTCTTTTTTTAACCTCCTTTTTGCTATAAAAAATAAACGGATTCAAATTAAGAAAAAAATATTATCAAAAGTAAGGTACAATGCTCTATAATTCTCTACGTAATCACCTTGACAATTGAAGCATTTGTTATATCTGTGAACAAGGTTTATAATAGCCTCCTCGTATGATGTTGCCCCCAATGGTTGGAAGTGAGTTATGACGGTGTCTTTGGGTTCCATGCCACTTTGGAACTCCAAGTCTCTGCTTCAGTTCAGGGAACACACGAAAGTCACTTGGTGCTTGGTCGGAACTTTATGGTGTGTGTTCAAAAATGTCCCATTGAAATTGCTGGATAAACCGTTGGGTTACACGAGCGCTATGATGACGGGCATTGCCATACCCCCCTGCTTGGGGGCAAGGCAATGCCCGTCACCCCTGCTTGGGGTTTGGAAAGGCATTGTGCTTCCAAAATGGCGGGGAACACAAAAACACCGTCACAACTCACTTCCAATCATTGGCAGCAACATTTTACGAGGAGGCTATTATAAAACTTGTTCACAGATATAACAAATGCTTCAATCGTCAAGGTAATTAGGTAGAGAGTTGTAGAGCATTATATCTTACTTTTGATAATAAAATATTTTTTTTATTTGAATCCGTTTTCTTTCAATAGCAAAACGGAGGTTGAAAAAAAAAACCTCGTACAAACCACAGTGCTTTATATGCAGTATTTATTTTTATTATTGGGACTATCATCTCTTGCAAAACAATACAGCGTTTCCTTCAAATTTTAAACACCGGATCTTAACAATATCTATTAAAATTCTTTAAATGTGAAAATGCTGAACTGTATATTTACCCTATTTTATTGATGTCAAAAAATATATGAATTTAAGACATTTTTTTTTTCGAATTTACGCATACGCACATCCATTCTTTTGAGTTACTAAAAAAACATCGAATTTTTAACAGGGTGGGGGGGGGGGGGGGGGGGGGATATGCTGAGTACATGTTAGATTTCTTTCTTCATTTAATACATTCGTCATCTTTCACATTTGCTCATGTAAATACCCTTAAAGCATCACATTCTCATTAAAATAACCTTTTGTAACAAAAAGTGACAGAATATTCGAATGATATAAAATTCATTGATCATATAGAACTCAAGAGATATGTGTTTTGGTAAAATCCTCCCCAAAATAAAATAAAAGACTGGTTGCGGGCGTGATTTCAGGTGTTAATTTAATTGGTTTTAAAGAAAAATATTTGAACATAACCAGAGACGTACCGTCTGGGTAGGCAGTGCCTACCCATGAAGAAAACATACCAATTTTTGAATTTCATTAAATGACATGTAATGCGCTGATTTGGAAATATAAAGGCATTAAACAGCGAATAGAGCAGAAAAACCCCCGGAAATGTTCATTTTTCTTTAAAAAGCACCGACTACCGCTGCTTTTCAACCACTGTATCTATACTGTGCGTAGTATTAGGAAGTGCACGTGCCCCGCACTTTTCTCCCCTAATGCTCGAAAAGCAGCAACGAAAGGCTGTCCGAAAAGTGCCTTTGCGGTTTCTTCTTTTCTCTGCCGAAACTTGACTATGTGATGCGCAGAACTGTGCCTGTAGAGTCTGTGGCGTTTCTACCGTCTAGACGTCTTGATATCGTCTTTTGTACAGTATTGTTAAATGCTTACAGTTTGCTACTCCATTGTCGTGTTTTTTTTTTACCAAATGCAGTAATTTTCAACTGTTTTAGGTTTTTTTTTATATCCCGCTTTTTCGTAGGATTAAGTTGAAACTGTATCCAATATGGAAATGAGATATATAAATTATATACATACATGCAGGTGAATATTCCTGCATATATGTATTTTATTTATATTGTAAGTAAACATCTTTCATATTCATATTTTTTTACTACTTTTTCATTTTATGCGTTTTTAAAGATCTATATTGTTCCACAAATCTTCGCATCTGCCTACCCTAGGCATTCATTGACGTCATGTGCCTGAACATAACATAGAGTTTACTCTGAAAGTTTTTTAAAAATGTGTCCTAAAATGGTTTATTTTGTTACTTCCAGCCCTATCATATTCATGTTCGGAATCAAAGTCTTTCAAAATAGTATGTAGGCTATTTTGGTAAAAGTCAGAAAAAAGGATAATTGTTTTCTGCTTTTTGATTTCTTAACAAATTACTTTTGGTCAACTTTTAGTTACTTTTTTGTCACCTTTTAGTCACCTTTGTTTTAAAATTTGTCACCTTTCTCACCTTTTTCAAAGACCATCAACAGTCCTCGCCCTGATTGTGCTTTTTGGAATGACGAAATGCGATAAGTGTGTGTGCTCTTAGGCCACCATATCCTGCATGTTGGTGCTGGGAGACAGTTGCTGATTCTGTCTCGCTTCTCCACCATGTGCTGCATAGAGGAGCAGGGGCAGATGAGCAGGTCTGAGAAGATGGAACACTGGGATGTGAGACGTTGACAGAGTGACAATCTGAAAGGGACTACACGACATTTGGCGTTCAAAAAGAAATCATGCAGCAATATGGCATTGCTCATAAATGAACAACCTAATACACCTGGACAAAATGTTTGTCGGATGTCTGTGCATTCATAAGCTCACATTTTTGCATTGAAAAAGGCATTCCTTGTAACGCCGACATATGTGTCTACAGTATTCCTGCACATTTGTGCTTTTCAACGTTGTTTTATATGCTTTAATTTTTATGCGTAAGGGTATTTATCAATTAGGAAATTGATGAGTTTAAAATAATGATAGTAACAAATTAGCACAAGCTAAATTTAAAACCGGTTAGCAACTGATCAGATTCTCTGCAACTTAAAGAAATAGATTTGAAGTTATTATATTGTTTCATTGTATTAGTTTTAGTACTTATGTGATATGAAAGAAAAAGATTGCTATATTATGTGTTTTTATTACTTTTGCATTACTACTTCTGCTTTAATATTTTGAAATAATGATCATAAATTTATGCTTGAAAAAAAATCTACCAAGTACTGAAATCTGCACAACCTCTGGTCTTATGGTGCATGGTTTTTTGACTCTCTACTGTGTATAAGTAACTTAAAAAATTATTTTTCAAATCTATTTTATTTATACTTTTTGACAGGTTCTTTTTAGCTTTACTTGAATATTTTCCTTGTGTAATAGCTTTTTGTGCATGGGTATGGGTGCGATGGCTTTCTATCATGCGCTCCCCCCCCCCTTTATACAGCAGTTTTTTTTTTTTTTTTGTTTTAGATATCCAACGGAAATTTTTATGGAAACAGTTACAAGATATATAATGTATAGTTTATTTTTGTGTCAAATATTTTATCTTTTTCTTGATATTAACCTGCTTAAGTGATGCACTAAAGCACTCTGTATAGTTATGTTCACGTTAAAATTAAAGGTTATTTTTTTATGAAAATTATTATTAGTTATGGAGAGTGTCTCCCAATCCTTATTGTTGCATTTGTGTAATTATCGGGGGAAAAAATTTAGGTGTAGACACCACAATATTTTCTTGTACACCTGCTTAATAAATGTTTTTGATCATCGAAAAAAAAAGGTTGCACTTGCAAGTAATACTTTTTGAATGCATAATTTTAGGCATTTTTCTTACCTATATATATAAAAATACAAATGCAACAACCAGCAACAAGGCGGGCCAGCAACGTTTATGGTGACAAGTCTAAATCCAACCAATGTCAAAAACACAAATTCAGAGGGTACCTATTTCTCAACTCCACTGATTTTTTAAATTAGTTTCTCCATTCTTATGAAACAACATAACAGGAAACTTCAGATGAAGCCCAAGATAAGCTCTGAATGGAATTTTGTTCTGCATAAACAATTGATTTGCCAGAAGATGTGTTTAAAATGGAGAGGGTGGATAAAAAATGGGCTGCTTCGAAGAAATTAGTAGATACCAATTACATCAGTGAGAGCAAAAACATCAGTCACAAAAATTTGAAAATTCGTTTATGGAAACGAGCTGTGGGAGGCAAGATGCATGTTGATATCAAAAATTCCGTTAGTCAGGTTATTAATTTGAAAGATATGGGCCTGTTATTTGAATGTTGACCGTTGAAACAATACTAGAATTAAGACATTTTTTCTCTCTCCTGAACAATTTGAAGTTCTTGACTGACTTTGTTTTTGCACTCATCGATTCAATTGTTCATCGAAGTTTGAAAGACCCCAATATTATACTTTCCCTTCTAACCATACCTCACAGCAATGCAGAGTGGGAAATAATATTTTGTAACATCAGCAAAGAAAAAGCTGTGCAAATCTGTTTGACAATAGCCTGGAGAACATTAAATTTAGCAATAAGAATTTAAGAACAAAAAAAATACATTATTATTTTGAATAAGATTTTGAAAGAAAATGATTGAAAGTTGCTTAGTGGGCAACTTATCAATTTTAAGTTCCAGGTATAGTTTCAGCAAAAGCAGAAAGCTAGATTAATTTGCAAAAGAAAAAGTGGAATTACAATAAGCTATTACAATTAGTTTCTTCTAAAGGAATATTCTTAATGATTTATAGCAATGGTGCACCTTACAAAAAAAATATTGAACAATGCTTTAAAAATAAACATTTGTATTCTCGAGTTGTTGATATTACGAGCCCATCTCTTTCTTGTGACTTAATTTTTCTTTTCATTGCGGTTTTTTAAAATTTATTGTTTTCTTAATGAAAGTACAGATTTGAAAATGTTGGAATGCTTTAAATTTTAATGGTTTTGCTGTGTTGTTAAAAGTTGGGCAAACACAGTTACAGCCAAAGTTTTCCAACAAGTTGCACTTGTTGTCAATTATGGGTTTGAGATAAATACTACGCCATAAGCGAAGTGAAAAAATAGGAAAGAGAAAATAATTAATATCCTCTTACGAGGAAAGTTTCTTACCTAGATTTTTTTAAAATTTAAAACATTTACAGTTGACGCTCGTTATAACGGCCACATGTTATAAAGACCATCCTAATATAATGACCGGTGAGAAAACCCCCAACTGTATCCCAATATACTGTTCTACCTCTTATAGCGACCACTCGTTATAAAGACCGTTTACTGTAGGACGGAGACGGTCCTTATATCGAGTGTCGACTGTATTGCAAAGATAGTCACACAATATGCTTTAACTTTTTATAAACTTTATTTAAAGTTCTGTATGAGAATATTTAAAACAAAGATAACATAAATGAATACAGTACAGATGGAATTGTTTTAATCATAAACCTTCACCATAGAACAAAAATTTCAACCATAGGAAATTTTTTGAAGACAGATCAAGTTAGTTACAATAGTGTTACACATGGATACAAATTTTCATACCATCATTTAAGCAACATGTGCCATATTGGTAAAAATAGAGTTCACTCATTTACTTAAAATATTTGATCTTAAATGAAATTTATTGCTCCATTTTCCTTCGGGCCATTGCAAGAAATTCATCCAGAGGTTGAGTTGATCTCATCATTATGTTTCTTATGGGATCAGTAATAGGGACTCTTGGATTACTTGCAGCAGCATTTGATGATATTGAGGTTGCTGCATACACCTAGGGGGAAGGTAATTTTAAGAAACAAATAAAATAAGAGCAATGTTTATAACATCATCATAGCTATTGTTTAGGCATACACCTAGAGAAGCAACAATCACAGTTTGTGATTTTATTTAAATAAGATTTTTTTATTAATATTACTTAAATAAGATTTTTTTTAATCAGACTTCAGGTAATTCAGATATT
Source organism: Uloborus plumipes (assembly GCA_038373865.1). NCBI lineage: Eukaryota > Metazoa > Arthropoda > Arachnida > Araneae > Uloboridae > Uloborus > Uloborus plumipes. The sequence continues at coordinate 79,621 of JAXGGA010001671.1, forward strand.
ATGTTACATCTGCAAACCTCCATGACACTTTGGAAATATTTAAAAACCATTTTTCAAGCCATTTTCATATCAACTATTTTTAAGGTACACAAAGGATAAACCAATTTTAATGTACATACATATTCAAATCATGTTTGTTGAAAAAGCTAGGAATAATAGTACACTTAAGTCAAGGGAAATAAAATAGGCGATTTTAATTTAAATTCTTAATTTATAAAAATCTAGCGTGGACTCCACACTTCTTTTTATTTCTCTTAAATAATCGGTATATTTTCAATAGCTCAAAAGAATGGTTGCACGTTCAAGTGTTAGAAGCAACTCTTCTTAAATTAATAGCATTTTGGACATTATCCTACACATTAAAATTATGGCAAACATGTATGATAATAATTAGAAAATGTAAAGAAAAGTGATGTCTTAATTAACGTATGTGATCCAAAATTCCTCAGACATTTCTACTACATTCATGAAAAAGAAAGAATTATAACAATATCAAATAATGAAATTTAACATGAATTTTGCAAATAATTTTTCAAAATCTGTGATTTTTCACTAATGTTTATTACTTATGTATGGTTTTATTATTACAACAAGGGCGTAGCTAGGGGGGTGCAGCTGCACCTCCCTAGATCAGAGCCAATGGGAGGTCACTGTGACCTCCCATTTTATTTATTTGACTTTTATGCTAATTTTTGGGAACTTTATATAAACTGCGTTATTATACTAGTATTGATTATTTTTCAGAAAATGATAGTAAGCTTGCCTGTTTTTGAGGAGAAAATTTGTAATTTACCGAATGAAACTCAGAACTTTACTGAATGATTAAAAAATAAATAAATAAAATACAAGAATGCATACTTATCTATGTCTACCAAAAGAGACGTGAGGCATCACGAAAATAAATAAATTAATTAAAGGAAAAAAGAAAAATAAATAAATAAAATAAAGAAGTTCAGATTTGCAATACTGTCTCACTGTTTTCAAATTTCATCAGCCAATTTGTATCGGATAAGAACTTTTTGGGAGGTCACAGTGACCTCCTATTGGGGTGCTACTGCTTGCACCCCCCTAACGTGAGTCCTGGCTACGCCCTTGTAATTACAATACTTATTTATTCCTGATTTTAAATATTTTTTGTAACAGTTATTTGTACCAAGTAAGGTTTCATTTATAAATATTAATTTAAGCGCTTGACCATTAAAAAAACATCAAAGAAATTATAAAAAGATGTCTGTGGCACTTTTGCGTCCAGGACGCATTGCATGAAGACTTGAAATTTGGTACCAGATTACTTCAAGCACTGGTGATTTACACCACAGAGCTTTTTTTTTTTTTAACCTTTTGGATCCGGGCTGTTTTTTATTAATTTTTCTTTTGACGCAGGTAGTACGACAGTTGAACCACAGATTTCTTTTCCATTGAAAAGAGAAGGTATAAACTGTCATACCAGACGTACGAAACCTTGGAAAAATCCCCGACTCCAAAGGGTTCGAGTGAAAATCTCAACCCCGTCCCCTAAAAAAAAAATAGTTACGGTACATCATGTGTACCGCCTGGCTCCTAAAGGTTAACGTTCACATTAGTTTTTCTTAATCTTTTTTTTTTTCTTTTTGCTTTTGCCCTGTAAAAAGGATGAAAAATTTCCCAACCATCTAAATATTGTCATTTGAAAAACCTTTTTTCTGTGTTAGATTAAGTGCATTTCAATTTAGGGTTTTCAATCTAGCGTGGTCATAGGTGACTGGTATATCAAAAAAGTGGGGGGTCGAAGATTTGTGAGAGCAGGGAGGGGAGGGGGTAGATGGGCAACTATCCTAATATACTTTTTCTTGGGTTAACTATCGGACTTCAAAAGCAATTTGATTAAAACCTACTCCAAAATTTGGGACAGATGGCCAGAGTAGACATTCATCATTTCAATACAAAGCATCAAACCGAATGCCATAGCCATTTGGGTGAATTTTATTCCCCCCCCCCTCGACATTTTTTCGTACATATTAAAAACGCTGGAAATGGCTGCATGCCCTCTTGCAGTCATTGTATATTTTATGCCCTCTGGGCAATTCCACGTCAAATCAATCAAAAAAAATAAGTTTTTGACCCGACCATCTCCGATTTTCACAAAATTTGGTATGAAGGACACATATGGCAAGATAAGTAATTCTGCAAATTTTTAGATTTTTATTGTAAAAATTATACGAAATACAGGGCTGTAAAAAAGCGTAAAAAGTGCGAAAAAAGCAAAAAGTTGTCACATTCCAATGACCGTAACTTTTCTCCTAATCATAGCAGAATAAAAACTTAAATGCCGTTGCAAAGCTGAAGAATGGAGCTTTCTTTTGATATATTACATGACTTAATTGCGACAGGTTAAGGTTTCAAGGTCATTCACCGTGACTTTTGACCTTGAATATCTCAAAACACGCCCCCTTAGAATTTCTTCAAAAAAATATATTTTATAGCTCCAACACTATACTTCCACTATACCAAAACTTAGGCTGGCACCGCAATGGCAAGGTACTCAAAAAAAATCAGGAATGTTTACATGTTTTACATTAGGAACTCCGTATGTCAAGTCAGTCATTTTCTCGACATCACCATTTTCGATTTTAATGAAATTTGGTGTGAAGGACACATACAGCAAGATAAGTAATCCTGCAAATTTCTTTATTTGTATTGTAGAAATTGCGCAAAATACATTACTGTAAAAAAACGTTAAAAAGTGCAAAAAACACGAAAACTTGTAACATGCAAATGCTTGTAACTTCTCTTCTAATTACAGTAGAATAAACGTTCAAAAACCAATGTAAAGCAAAAGAATAAAGCTTTCTATTGATATACTACATCACTTTTTTAAAGAAAGGTTAAGGTTGAACATCTTAAAAGACACTACCTTAGAATTTCTTGGGAGAAAAAGTATTTTATAGCTCTAACACTATTCTTCCACTGAACCAAAACTTAAGCTGGCACCACAATAAAAAAAGTACTATTAAGACAGTTTACATATTTTTCTTAAATGTTTTACATTACTTCTCTCCTACTAAAATTTTTTTATGTGTTATTCCTGAAATATGTATATTTTCACAAATGAACAGGTTTCTCAAATAAGGACTAGAATGTAAAAACAATTTTATTTGATAAACATAATTTTTATCTGTAATTAGTAACAAATCTTGGAAATCAAAAACTGCAAGTTTTAGCCAATGACAATTACGATAACAACGATCAAAACAAAGATGTACTCAAACTCAAGTGAATACAAGGTTGAAACAGTTTTGTTAAATCCAATAGAACTGGATATAGAGGATTTTCACGGCTATGTTGTAGTGGTGCATGATAAGCATTGGTGGACTGGCTGTGTTTTGGATGTGAATATTCTTACAGAAAAAGTCAAAGTAAGTTTTTTGCACCTACATGGACTATCTGAGTCATTCTTTTACCCACGGAAGCCAGATATTTTGGAAATGGACAAAACATCAGTAGTTGCGAAGGTTGACTTACAAACTGAAAGTGGTCTGACATATACTATCGAGCAAAGAGAAATGGAGATAGTCACCGAAAAGATGGCCTCACTTTCTTGAGGTCTGAAATGTTATTAACTAAAGTGCTTCAGTACGTGTAGGTATGAAAAATATTTTCAAAGGTGACACAATATCAGCCAGTAAGATGTGGAAAGCTTAAAATTATCAAATAATATCTGCAGAACTGTAAGCAGGATGTATATACCTGTTAACTGTACAATGCCTATCCACTGTGGAGCCAGGCCTTGCTTCTTTTTCTTTTTCGAGGGATTACATTGAAGTCTTGTAATTAGAATTTCTGGTGAGTAATGCAATAATAAAACTACTTTTTTTCTCAAAATAATTCGAGGCTACTTAATTAGTTGTTATAGAGCTTTAACAGATAATTTTATTAATGTTGGAGCAGAATTTCTAACATTGGTTGTTAAAAAAAACTGCCTCTATACGGAAAGCTTTGTCGTTGGCTAAAACTTACAGTTTTTGATTTCCAAGATTTGTTACTAATTACAGATAAAATTATGTTTATCAAATAAAATTGGTTTTACATTCTAGTCCTTATTTAAGAAACCTGTTCATTTGTGAAAATACACATATCTCAGGAATAACACATAAAAAAATTATAGTAGGAGAGAAGTAATGTAAAACATTTAAGAAAAATATGTAAACTGTCTTAATTGTACTTTTTTATTGTGGTGCCAGCTTAAGTTTTGGTTCAGTGGAAGAATAGTGTTAGAGCTATAAAATACTTTTTCTCCCAAGAAATTCTAAGGTGGTGTCTTTTAAGATGTTCAACCTTAACCTTTCTTTAAAAAAGTGATGTAGTATATCAATAGAAAGCTTTATTCTTTTGCTTTACATTGGTTTTTGAACGTTTATTCTACTGTAATTAGAAGAGAAGTTAAAAGCATTTGCATGTTACAAGTTTTTGTGTTTTTTACAGTTTTAACGTTTTTTTACAGTAATGTATTTTGCGCAATTTCTGCAATACAAATAAAGAAATTTGTAGGATTACTTATCTTGCTGTGTGTGTCCTTCACACCAAATTTCATTAAAATCGAAAATGGTGATGTCGAGAAAATGACTGACTTGACATACGGAGTTCCTAATGTAAAACATGTAAACATTCCTGATTTTTTTTGAGTACCTTGCCATTGCGGTGCCAGCCTAAGTTTTGGTATAGTGGAAGTATAGTGTTGGAGCTATAAAATATATTTTTTTGAAGAAATTCTAAGGGGGCGTGTTTTGAGATATTCAAGGTCAAAAGTCACGGTGAATGACCTTGAAACCTTAACCTGTCGCAATTAAGTCATGTAATATATCAAAAGAAAGCTCCATTCTTCAGCTTTGCAACGGCATTTAAGTTTTTATTCTGCTATAATTAGGAGAAAAGTTACGGTCATTGGAATGTGACAACTTTTTGCTTTTTTCGCACTTTTTACGCTTTTTTACAGCCCTGTATTTCGTACAATTTTTACAATAAAAATCTAAAAATTTTCAGAATTACCTATCTTGCCATATGTGTCCTTCATACCAAATTTCGTGAAAATCGGAGATGGTCGGGTCAAGAAGGTGATTGATCTGACGTGGAATTGCCCCTCTCTAGATGGCTCACTCCAAATGTTGGAAACTACAGCATCAAGGTCAAAAAAGCACATTTTAAAAAAATCTCACGTCATTTTCTGTTCACCACAGGCCCCAAAGCAGAATACTGCTAAATTTGAAACGTACGTCGCAGAACAGATATCTGAACTGCAGAACAATTCTGTTCAAATGTGAGGGAAAATTCTGAAAATTTTCTGCAGAAATGTGTAGAATTTCTGCAGAAAAGGCAGTTTTCTAACTAAAGATACAATTTTGCTGAAATTCAGAACAATTTCTGGATTTCTTCAAATTAAAAAATAAAATAAATTTCTGCAAATTATGTTTATTAGGCATAAAATCAAAAGTTTGCGACAATTGCATGAACTTTAAAATTACTTCAAGCTGGACAAAATCTGCAGAATTTGCACAAAATTACATGTTTAGTAAAAATATATTTGCAGAAAATTATGTTTGACTACACCTGTTTTATGCCCCTTAAGCGTCCTGCCTCCGAGACTTGGTCTCATTATTGGCCATGTGCTGTTATTCTGAGTGAAAACATTGCTTCTAATGCGGTGTCAAAGCATTCAGAGCTCTTTGATGTTTGGAGGAGCAGACATAGTGAAGGGTTTTACATTTTCTGTCAAGAATGTGTGGCTGGAATTTTAATTTCAGGCTTTTTTCTGCAGTAAGACTGAGTACTGAACAAATACTCCTTTCATAGTCCTGTATGAAACCGTTTTGATTTCAGGATCATGGTTTTTGAAAACGGTCATGTTTTGTGTACTATACAGTGCTTGAAGTACTTGCAGAACAATTTTGGTCAAATGATTTTACGTTGCAGAACATCACAAAGTATTCTGCTTTGGGGACTACAGGGATGAAAATCTTTCGCGATTTTCCACTCTTTTTATTTTTTCTTTCTTTCCACGATCTAAAAGTTAATGTTGCATCATATTTAGAAAAAAATATATGTTTTCATTTGTTGTTAAAATAAAGCATGAAATGAGTTGATTTAAAGTAGTAGCGGTTGAAATTACTTCCGACTTCCAAAATAATGGAAACGTTTTTAGGATGCAGTAAGATTGAATCCACAAGGATGAAATGCAATTATCGGCGAACTATGTACTCTATTTTGGCATGCTGCCAAAAACATACGTTTCCGTTGTAGGAGGTAGAAATTAAGAAAATTCAGCAAAAATATTCGAGATCTTAGTTAAAAAAATCGTGAGAATTATTTTGATCTTTAAAATTTATTAAAATAACTAAAGACCATGAAATATTAATTAGAATTCATTTCTTGAGATACAAGTGTCTAATTCATTTAAAATTACAACCCTCCCCCACCCACCAATTTTTTTTCTGCATTGTTTTCTATGACTTAAAAAGATAGAAATAGGAAATGAGCAAAAAAAAATTTTTTTTAATAAATAAAAAGCTTTTAATCTTCTGTTTTCACGTTCGATTTCACAGTACAAATTAAGAGGAAATCTCGCATGACTAATTTTGCATAGTATTTTTAAAAAAACCTATCCAAGTGTTGAGCCACATAATTTTTCCTCTTTTTTGACTTTGAGTTGTTTTCATCCCTGTCATCAATGCAGACAAAATATTAAGAGTGGATAACAATCACAAAGTAATGTTTTAAAACTAATTTTATAATTGTCTTTATCATTAAATTAAATTTTTACATTTCCTTCGAAAAAGAAAGTTCTGCTACACAGGCGCACATTTAATGCTACATTAAAATGCGAAATTAGAGACAATCATGGCGACAATGCTAGTATTTCTAACTACTTAAAATTTCTACGGACGCCACCATTCAAACTGAACCACGGGTTCACCAGGTTGAATGGAATAAAGTTCAAAATGAAAACTTAACAATAATTTTAATATTCTTCAAAATATTTTACCATTTCCTTTTAAACAGCTTAATTCAAAAGACAAAGTTCTTCCAAAATTCAAAGTAACAACAAAAATAATACACTAACATTCTCACTGTTTCCACTCACAGAAAAGTAGAAAGTAAAACATAAAATTCTCGCAAGCATGAATTAATAATTAAAATGTAATATTATTTTGCAATTTTAAACAGCTAGCTTAAAACTTAAATTTTTAGCAACCTAGCAAAAAAATTTGTCCACACGATAAGTGACCTACATATATATAACTGAAAAGTTCATTACACCATCCTCATTTTTATGAAGGTTGATGAGTTCTTTTGACGGAATTCATTAATTTTTATTCAGGGAGGAATGTTGTCTTCCGTTTAACGAGTATTTATAGGAACTTTTTTGTACTCACCAGTATTTTATGAAACTCCCCCCCCCCCATTAGGGGCTTTTTAAGAACTATATCCCATTAAGGGATCACAATGGCATATTTTGCGCATTATGACTGGAAATGATCTGAAATGTGGCTACAAGGTACATGTGAAATACTCCAAGGAACATTCCGCAATTGATTTAGCCTTAAAAAGAGCAACCAATTTGAACTGCTTGGAAACTACGGGATGTCACAATTCTGTTTGCAACTGCAGGGGGGTGGACATTGTGGACTATAGCCGCAGCCTCAATAGTATACAGTAGAGTGCCTTAATAGAGTTCTGCACAGGTTCAGCTAGTGAATACATAAATTTAATACCAGAGAAGAAGGTAATGAATATATAAATAAACTTACATTCTGGCGAATTTGCATGCTTTGTCTTCTGCTGTTTAAAATTTGACCAATTTTAAAGTGGAGCTGCTCCATCAGAAAATTACTTTCTGCTGTATAAGGCAGTTGATCCTGTTGAAAAAGAAAACAATTTGACTGAATCATAATTAAGGAAGCAAAACACTGATGATCGGTAAAATTGCTAGATCTGCTTTAGAGACTTAACATAACAAGTATGCAAAAACAAAATTGATTATCAAATTTTAAGTATTTCCTGGTAGAGATGAGCAATGTTGCTCTTTTTAATGATTAGTTCATCAGCGGATCGCTCATTGCTTTGACCCGCACATTGAACTCATTCATTTAAAGAGTGGCAGGTGATTGCTTTGCGAAAATTACTCACATCATCGACAAAGTTTCATTGGATCAGTAATATGCATTTATGAAAAAGCTGCTAAAATTACACAAAAAGAACATGTGCCAAAAAAATCTTCATTAAAATATTTCACTTAGGTTTAGTTATTTAAACCAATTATTGTTCATTTTATAAGATACTTTACAGTAACCGAGTGATAAGACACCTCTTTTCATGCAAAAGTCTCAGTTTTGGTTAAAGTATGGCAAAAAAATAAATACTAAAATTTATTTAATTTTATGTAGTCCCAAATTAAAATAACTTTCAACTGTCAAACATATTAAAATAATTGCCAGCGGATTGAAATTGGCACAGGAACCAAATTTGCTCAAGGTAGGTATTTGATGCTGGCATTGGCATGTGTCCAAAAAGTAAAACATAATATACAGGGCTCGCATTCCCCCTAAAATTCCTAAAAAATTTCAGACCTCCTAAAATTCCTAAAATTGTACTAAAATTTTGTGGCATTCCTAAAAAAATTATAAGTATTTACAGGAGCTGTTTAGGGGAATTTAAAATACCTTCTGAAAGTATTTTTTTTGCCAAAAGCAAACTTTTCCCTTAGTATTTAATGTGATAAATAGATATTTTACAAAATATATCGTTAAAAACGCATTCTTCATACCATTTTTCATCTTAGGACAGACTTAAAATTCTTTCTCTTAAAAACCAACTTTTTTACTTTAAAACAGCTGTTTCACCACTCTACCTGAATGAAACACCACTTGCTTGTGAAATTTTTGGCTTTAAGCTGTTTCTTACACGCCTACGCTCAATAATTTGCGAATTTCGCAATCTGTTTGCATCCGCCTCTATAAAACTCGTTCGTTTTAGTTTACTGTGTAAATTCACCACTTGGACATTGATAATTTTATTTGTACCATTAGTTTGAACCTTGTTTAATTTTATTTTGTTTATAGATTATTTGTAGGCTCGTCATTCAATGTCAACTCATTCAAAAATGTCATTCCTGTTGCATCTGAATCAGTTCAAATTATGAGCATTCTTAAAAAGTAGCATTTCTTTTCTATCAAACTTTGTTTTTGGCTCAAAAAAAAGTTTGGAAATTTTTGGGAATCCAACAGATCATTTAAAAACTTAGTAAACTTAGTCAACTGTTGTAAAAAGATGTGACTTGTACTAAGCCAATGATTTCTTTTCCTTACTTTCATTTTCTATTTAAAATCAGGGTTATTATTTCAATTATAGTTATCAATTATTCCTACAGTTCTTTAAAATTTTTACTTAACAGTTTTTTTTTCCCACCATTTGCATACTTTCTCTGCTCTTCAAAATGCATTAACTTATCATGTGTTATTTATTGGGAGTTTAAGGTAGCATACATAAAATTGTAGCCGCAGCTTAATTTGCTATTCAGAAATGTTTACACTACTTCAAATATCACAATACTCTTGAGGGGAAAGGGAGGCAGAGTTGAAAAGCAAACATATTATGGGCTTTTGACAATTCATAGATCACTACTGGTTTCAAATCAAAAGATTGTTGTAGGTCTGAAGAACTTTATGCAAAGGAAACTTTTCTGGTAATTGAGAAACTGAAGAAAAATATGAACAAGCAGGGTGTTTTTTTTTATGGATAATCTTAAAACTTTGAAATGAAAGTGCATTTAGCGCAGCTACTAGAATTTATAAACCTGTGGAATGATAATATCATGCCACATGCAGAACATTTCACACATTAAGATTTTCTAAAGTTGTTCGGCAATGGAAAATCAATGGTTTTTAGTTTTTTTACATTATATTTAACATGGGGGGGGGGGGGAAGAAAATTACTATCTAAAACTTGTTCGATAACCAAGATGGTTTTCGATTCGTAACATTGAAAATAACAGGCCACACTGGTTAACTTCACGAACTGTTTTCTAGGCACTGCTATTTTACTAGATAAAAAGAAAAATGAAAAATAAAAAACTTCAAAACAAATTTGTTAGAAAAAAAGGAATAAATTTGCAGATTCGTTGAAATAACAAAAATATTAATGAGTTCAAAGAATGAATACAGTCGACGCTTGTTATAACGACCACTTGTTAAAAAGACCATCCTAATATAACGACCGGTGAGAAATCCCCCAACTGTATTCCAATATACTCTAAGTTCTATCTCTTAAAGCAACCACTCGTTATAAAGACCGTTTTCTGTAGGACGGAGACGGTCGTTATATCGAGCGTCGACTGTATTATATCTGGGTCTAGTGAAATCAAGTTTTAAAACAGCTGTAGAAAGCTGCTGCAGTTATAACATTATCGAGGTTATTGTTGAACAGGATTAATATCTGTAGAAGCTGGTCAACTGAAAAAATTTTGAAAACACATCTGCGAGTTAAAATACCGCCTGGCTTTTGAACATGTTATATAACATTAACCCATTAATGCCTAGCGTCCCTTTTTAGGGACGGTCCAAAAAGTGTTTGAATTGACCAAAAATGAACATTTCAACCAAATAATAATGTTCAATTATTACTGTGGTATTGTTTCAATTCACTACTAACAGATTGCAGCACATAATCATTGTAAAGTGTGTTCTGTAGCCGTGTAACCAGTATACGAAGTATCTTTGGAAAAAAAATGTCAGGCATTAATGGGTTAAAACATTGTTTCTTTTTTGTTTTAACTTTTTTTTGTGGAAATATTTGAAGGTTGTGATTTATGCTATTATAAATAAAATGCGTTTTCAGTTTGGTTTGTCGGGTACGACTGTTAGGGACATATTTGTAGTTAAACAAAATCGTAAATTACCCCTAAAATTTTCCTAAAATTTTGTCAAAATGTTCCTAAAATTCCCCTAAAATTTTGAAAAAGTCTACTGCGAGCCCTGAATATATAATATATAAATATATATATTATGTAATAATATAATATTTAAAAATGGATGTATGTATATTTGTATGTCTGCTCCTTATACAAATCAAGTTTTCGTCGGATTTTCATCAAACTTGGAACAGAGGTTCCTCGATGCACTCTTTATATCACTCAATTAGATATATCTTTTGCCTCCTGAAAAACATCAACCGTATGATATCGATGTCAATTATAGAAATTTTTTTAGTGAGATAGATACTGCAACTGTTGATTAACTTTTTAACATATATTTATCGCATATTTTTATGGAACTTTTTTGTTGAAATGTAAAACATCGTTATCGAAAAAAATTTCTGTAGTAAAACAAAAACAGCGATGATTAAAAATCGCTGACCGTAAATCATCAATCATCGGCAGTAATTAAAAAAAAAAAAACTATTTTAATGCGATAGATTTTGCAACTGTTAAAGATTAATCTTTTTTCTTGCATATTTTTGTTGCTTTTTGCTGAAGTGTAAAACAGACATCGAAAGTTAAAAAAAAACATCGAAGGCAAAACAGTGATCATTAAAAGACATGGACCAACCTTAAAGCATCCATGGTAACTATCAAAAACGTCTTTTAACGAGATCGATAGTGTAACGACTGATTAAAGATATAACTTTTGGCCGCATATCTTGATGATTTCTTTTTTTTTTTGCTGAAATATAAAACATTTACACAAAGAATAATAATGAAACAAATAAAATTTTTAAAAAATGGCAAAAAACAAATAAGAAATGTTTTAGAAACATCGAGAGCGAAACATCGATAATAATCATAGAAAATGTTTTCAATGAGATTAATACTGAAACTTCTGATTAAGGATGAAAACTTTTTAATATGTCTGCATATCGCATATTTTTATCAAGCTTTTTTTGCTGGATTATAAAACATCGACATCGGAAAAAACATCGAACCCAAAACATCGATGTTGGGAAAACATCGACCCTCAAACATCGATGTTTCCAAAACATCGACATCGATGTTTCCAAAACACCGACATCGATGTCGCAGCCCTAATACGCGAGTATATACGGTAATTAGTATTTACAACATCATCATCTCACAGTGACGTTCTATGTTCACAATGTCTATGTTCAAACCTGCCATTTTGAATTTTTCCAGGGTGGGCGAGGAGTCACAGGGTCATATTCAATGCAAATTATACCGAGAAACAACCAAAGCAACAATTATTTATTTGTAAATGCATTCATTTCTATAAATCAGAGGGGGGAGGGGCAATTTTATCCTCCTAAACCCACAATATGACTGGCCTAACTATCTTACTACTGTTTTGAGGTTTAAATGTCTGATTGTTGCTCTGAGATGAGATGGAAACATAGTTTATAACTCGTATTAAACTATAGGTAACCCAATGATGAAAATTTCATTAACCCTCCTGGCGGCAAGCCCGAGTATACTCGTGCTGCTCTAGGGAGTTTAACATTGAGTAGGCATGTCCCGCAGCTAGGAGGGTTAAGGTAGTAGTCTGGTAACTTGAATTCAAAAAATCGAAAAATTTTTTTTCGCTTGATTTGAAAGTACACTGTCTTGAGAATATACTGTGAAAATGGCAGACATAAATTCGAAATATTTCGGGAGTTATAACGAGTTTCCTAGAGCGCCTCGGAGTTTGCTGTTAAACTTTAAACGCGTTTTTCTCAAAACACTGTTTTTCTACTAAACCGATTGCTTTCAAATTTTAACAGGCTGTTCTACACACTTATAGTTCTCGTCGGAACTAACCATAATTTTTTTCACCCCTAACTTTTTATTTTACAACCCTTTCTTTGCTAAAATAAAAGGACTTTTTTTTCTAAGTCCGCCATTTTGTTATTTACCCTTGAAATTTAACTTCAGTAGTTCCGACCAGAATGAGATGTCTATAGATTAAGAATAATCAAGAATATTTGATTTCAAATAACATCAAGAGCCAAAATCACCAGGGCCACCAACGTGCATTTTTTTTTTTTTTTTTTTTTTGAAGTTCCAACTTAGAGTGACAATAAAAATAGTAATAAACTACTAAATTTTTTCAAATAAATTTTTTTTTTACATTTTCAATGTGTAAATAAAATCACTCTTAATATTCAAGATAATTCATTTTTATTTTCCTATAAAAACCACCCTCCACAAAAGTCATGAAAATAGGCATAAGTTACCAGACTACTACCTTAAATAGTAAACTCATTAAATTCAATTAATTTCTTCACAAGAATTAGAATACGTATTTGTTTTTCCAAAACTAAGTTGCAAAAACAATTTTTGAAACATTGTTTTCAACTTTATTTCAAGTTTTTTTAATTTTTTTTCTCAAGAATTATTTTAAAATATTTTAATTACTTAATGAACCAATGAAATTTTAAATTAATTTTCTGATTTTAATCTCTCAATTGTAGTTTGTCAAAATTATACTGTTTTTTAGTAATTTTTTTGATAACCAGCATTTTTTCTAGTTTTTTCCATTTTTGCTGTTTTTTTCCAGTTTTTGCCACTGTCCCGGCAAAAATACCATTTAGCCGGCAAAAAAAAAATGCCCAACCCTACTTGACATGACATTTTTCCTCCAGATAGATCCCGTGCAGAGCCGGGCCAAGTAACTAGTAAACAATAAAATAAGCTAATTTTCGATAACATGAGTTAAATTAACTTACAACTGCCTGAAGCATTAAAGTATATAATAGATGTAAATGGTTTGAAATTTCAAACAACTTTGACTTAGTTGCTGTAATGCCTCCCTTCATTCGCAGGTGTAAAAGAAACTCTGCCATTGAGTTTAAACCTTATGGCTTCCAGGGGTCTGTCCAGGATTTTTTACAAGGTCCGTTTCTTGTGAAAAACTAAATAATTTTGTGAAAAATCACATAATTTTATGAAAATCAAACAATTTTTGAGAAAAAAAAAGGAAAAAAAATTTTTTTTTTTAAATTTCCTAAAAAATAAATTTCATTTATTTTCCTCTTAAAACGGCGTATTTCACACCAAAAATGCGAAAAATCCGATTCCTGTAGCGGATGCAAGAGATTGCAGTTTTCAAAGTGATGGCATCAAAAGCATAAAAACGGCATATAAACCAGTTCATTTTGGTTAAAAAAATTTTACAACTGCATTTTAAAAGTCCATGATGAACAAAATAACAATTTCTGTTAACACAATTAATACAAGAATAAAATGAAACGATCCATTCATCCATTCAGTGTTTAATATTTAGACTCCTAAAAAGCAGTTAATTTTGCTTTCAAACTTTAAAATAATGATTTAAACAAAAAATAAAACGAATTTTCATTTATTGCGTCCTAATAAAGAGTAATTAGCTAAAAAAATAAGTAAAATTTGATTTTCATGTTGGATGCAGAGATGGCATTTTTCAAAATGAAAACATCATAAGTATAAAAACGGTAAATAAAATAATTTATTAAAGTCAAATATTTCATCGGGTTTATCTGATGAATATCTTTCATAATCACCGACATATTCGCCAAAAATTTGGAGGAAAAAATACGAAAGTAGGGAGACATAGCAAAACAGAAATACCGAACTTCCAATATTAACAGAGGAAAAATACATTAAGTATTAATGAAGATAACCAAAACACCACCCTTGTAGGCATCAAAAAAAATTAATAATAATTTTCTGCCAAAATAAGGTCAAAAGGTCGCACCAAAGACGTCATATGGCGATAATTTTAAATAGCTGGTCACTCTATCAGAAGCAATCCCATTTTTTCTCCAACCTAGCTATCTGTTTGCAGTTCTAAGTTCATTGCAATTATTATTGCTACTAAGATAATTGCAGTTATTATTAATTCTTTTTTGTTTAAATCAAGAGCAGGGTGAAAAATGCTTACTCTGCATTTCCAGAGAAATCTATAACAGCAACATTGCAGCAAGCCATTTTGATTTGCATATGATGAAACTAACAAGCAGAACTATTAAATCAAAAGGACTACCTTTATTAAGTTGTTAATTTCTTTAAAAGAAGCCAGAGCATAGCACACAGGAAGTGTGGCTACTTTTTTTTTTTCGCAAAAGTGCCGAATAAGCGATTCCCTTCTTTAACTTCAGAAAAGGCCCAAAAAATGATGGGCTTTTATACAAAAATATGCTATGATTCCAGATTTGCTTCTTGAATGGATAATGGATGAAATGTCCGTTTCGTTTGATCAGCATTTGTGAAAGGTCTGTTTTACTTGATAGTATTTTTGTAATGGGTCCGTTTTGCTCGATCGTATTTTTGTTAAGGGTCCGTTTTGCTTGATCGTATTTTTGTGAAGGGTCCGTTAAAGGACCCGAATTTCCTCTGGCCAGATCCCTGGCTTCATACATTTGGTTTGAAAAAGGTTATAAATTAAAATCATAGAAGTATTTGGTTAGAAATAAATTGAAATAAAAACAACCAATTTACCAGTTTTTCATAAACCATGTTAACAAAGTCATCATTTGATAAAGACGAAGCCATTCTTCTGAGTTCATCATGTGAATATCCAACTTCCAATCCAGGAATGTTCCTGCAAAAAATCAACTAATGTATAAAGACAAAAACAGAATTGACCAATTTAAAAATGAAATTGACAAAAACATGCCGACTACAAGTGGTAACTAATTGGTTTAATTATGTGCTTATATGTGCCCTTAAATTTTCAATGAAACAAAATAAGACTTATCATATCACTTGACCAAAAAGGTGCTAAAAATACAATAGTCTCTGCTTAACGTAATGGCTGTTTTTATGATCAACTACTTATTGTTATCTGGTCAATCTCCATACCCTCTATTCATTTGTATGTTGAAAGTATTGCTTCACTTTAACATTTTTCAAATTGATTAAAAAAATGATTAAAAAATCTTTCAGATATGACATCTGAAGAGTTCATAGCACTAAAACTGATCCAAATAGCCCTATAGCTTTACACATTAACCTAACACAAATCTAATCAGAAGTTTGCCGGATTGTTATAGTATACGGTGTTACTGACGTCAAATGCCTTGATGTTCATCCACCTCCTAATAACTGTTGAAACAAGGAAAAAAATTGAATTTTTAAAATGACCTATAACAGCTCTATACAATGAATATTATTAATAATTATCAATACAATCATGGAATACTTGGAGTAATGAAATTGTTTTCATAGGTGCGAGCAAGTATACCAAAAAATACTACCAAAAAACATAACCTGAATTCCTGAATATAACTGGAGCACAATCACCCTAAAAATTAATTCCTACCCTTACCCTACCTCCCTCTCCCCGCCTCTCTTCCTTGAACATTAAAATGTACAGTTAGCGTGAAGATGAAGTGAAAGTCAAACTGTGGTTGACTAATTTATGGGCTGGACAACATCACAGAGCACTGAACTGCAAAGATAGCTAATGTTCGAATTCCTTTGTCTTCGAGAGTGACGTCCAATGTGTCACTAACACTGTTTTAAATGCATTATAGTAAAAAGATAACTGATTCAGTTATTTTAAAAGAAAAACAAGTTTTTCTGAAAATACCGATTTCAGGTATTTTCGAAGATGAAAATACCGGAACACAATCTCCCCCGATACTAATTGCTCAAGGTCAACAATTTTGCTCAGAATTTATTTGAACTCATTCGAAAAAAAGCAATGATTAGCTCTTGTATTGGAAATTTTATTTGCAGAATATTTAATAGTAAAATTATTGCCCAACAGCAATTAACTGATAACATAAAACATGCAATACACTGCCGACTCGGTTATTCCATCCATGGACTGCAGTTTCGTGCTTTTAGCACTTGCCAGCATGGAATAGGAAAGTAACTGAGCTTGAGGTAGAAATCCTCTTAAAGAAGCAAAGAGAGCCAAAAAAAAAAATCCTGGTAGCTAATGCAAAATTAGAATACCAACGAGATATGCTGGTGTTCTAATTTCGCATTAGCTACCAGTTTTTTTGGTTCCCTTTTTTTCTTTTAGAGGATTTCTGCCTCCAGCTCGGTTACTTTCTTATTCCATGATGACGAGTGCTCATTCCATGAATACGGGTGGATATGTCCCCAATTTCCTGAGAAACTCTACTGTTATCGAAACCCTTGTGCCCTCATGATCACACATTAAACGAAGACTGCTGTAAACACAAAAACAAAATTGCAAAAATTCAACTAACAAACAATACCAGAAATGGTTTATATTTTATAATATTTTACCACAAACCTTTGAGCATTTTTTAGAATCATATTATCAAGACGCATATGCCGAGGAGCGTATTCGTTTTCATAGATAGTACCACTAAATGGAAAAAGAAAGATAAATCAGTACTACCTTTAAGCATTAACTTCTGAAAGTGTTTATTTAATATAACCTTTTTTACTGGTAGACAAATGCAGAGAATTCATATTAAAAAGTCTTCTGTACTAAGAAAAAGGTCTCTCATGATAAAATAATAGTAGCAAATGGCACAAATAACAAAAATACATTTTTAAAAATCTACTTTAATGTAAAAATCGAAAAAACGTCTAAAAGCACAAATGGGTCGAATTAAAATTGGCAAACATGTTTCAAAGACATAAAACCTCCTTCTTCAGTGCCAAGCAAGAAATGGAAAGAACCAAAGTATCGGGAGAGTTTAAATAGGAAAGGAGCAAAAGCTGGGCCAATCAGGTGTCAACGTGTGCCGAGCTCGGATTTGGCGTTGCGTTGTCAGAAAATTTAAAAGCATGAAGTAAAATTGGCGAGATGTGTGGAACTGCAAAGGATTCGTTACAAATATTACTTAAATTTTTGTGAACATGAAAGACTTATAAGAAATCTAAATCACCAACAGTTGAAGGTCTGCAAATAATTTTAGCTTCGGAGAAAACAAATCTATGGCCTGTGTCCCAACAGTGTTTCGCAATTGAGGATTTTGAAATTTCTTTCTTTTTAACATAATTTTCGTAACAAGTTCGATTTTCATGTCATTTACAGACCCATCAACAAACTAACTTTTTCTAAATTAAAAGACCCTATCCAACCATTTGATCAGTGGGGCATTTATCGAATAAACTGTGAATGTCAAATTGGATACGTCAGACAGACCCGACGGGCGCTAAAATTCAGGTTAAAGGAACACGAAAATTATGTTAAAAAGAAAGAACTTTCAAAATCCTCAATTGCGAAACACTGTTGGGACACAGGCCACAGATTTGTTTTCTCCGAAGCTAAAATTATTTGCAGACCTTCAACTGTTGGTGAGTTAGATTTCTTAAAAGCCTTTCATGTTCACAAAAATTTAAGTAATATTTGTAACGAATCCTTTGCAGTTCCACACATCTCGCCAATTTTACTTCATGCTTTTAAATTTTCTGACAACGCAACGCCAAATCCGAGCTCGGCACATGCTGACACCTGATTGGCCTAGCTTTTGCTCCTTTCCTATTTAAACTCTCCCGATACTTTGGTTCTTTCCATTTCTTGCTTGGCACTGAAGAAGGAGGCTTTATGCCTTTGAAACATGTTTGCCAATTTTAATTTGACCCATTTGTGCTTTTAGACGTTGTTTTTTCGATTTTTACTTATTTTTGCACAAAGTGAACTGTTTTTAATACTTTAATGCTGATTGATGATACAATTCTTATGTACATTTAGGGTTGGCAAGTTTTTGCCAAAGTGGTAAAAATAGTCAACTTTATTGAAGAAAATGTTCCTAACTTTTTACTATTTTTTATTTTAAAGTTTTTTTTTATTTTTTAACTGAGAATATTCATTGCATCATTCACCCTACTCTATCAGAAAAAGGCTTCTTTGGTAGATACTTTTATAGAGTGAAGGTGAGAGCAAACAACTATAAAATAAGTCACTGGCTTTGGTTTAAAAGTTTTAACAGGGATATAGCAAAGGGACCCGCTCCAGGGTCCCCCATACCTAAAACAACCTGTGGTTGTTTTAGGTAAACTGTGGTTGTGGTCCCCAGGATGGGGCCATGAAGAGCACTCTGTTCTTTTGATTCAGACCAAGGGCCGAGCAAACCCCTGGTCCAGTACACCCAGAGGTATCGTTTCACTTGGAGGACTTTGTGACCACGACCCGTATTTAACGTCGCCCAGCCACTATTAGTAACGAAAGTGGTTCATTGATCGGCTGGGATCGAAACCGGGACCCTCTGATCATGAGTCTGACGCCTTACCCATCAGGTCACCACAGCCCAGTGAAGGGGATTGGGGGTCAATGCCTAAAACTCATTTTTTTACACATATATTGCCAGAGGTAAAGACTATTATGACCACCTCATAGCAGGTAGATGCTCGCTGCACTAGCGGTTGTAACTAAGAACAAACTCTTATACCTTTCAGTTAGTTTTTAACAGGGAAGTCATGCCAGATCTCCTATACTATAAGGCAATATAAATTAATAGAGATACAAACTATAATTAGTATTTACAACATCATTTCACAGTGACAGTAGGCTATGTTCAGACCTGCCATTTTGAATTTTTCCAGGGAGGAGGAGGGGTCACAGGGTCATATTCAATGTAAATTATGCCGAAAAGCAACCAAAGCAACGACCATCTATTTGTAAACGCATTCATTTCTCTAAATCAGAGGGGAAGGGGCAATTTTCTCCTCCTGATCCCACAATATGACTGGTCTGGCTATCTTACTACTATTCTAATGCTTAAATGTCTGATTGTTGCTCTGAGATGATGCAATGAAATCAGTATAACTCACATTAAACTATTGGTTACCAATGATAAAAAGTTTATAAAATAGTAAACTCATCAAATTCAATGAAATTGCTTGCACTAAAATTAGAATGCATACTTGTTTTTCCAAAACTGAATAGCAAAAACAAGTTTTGAACCATTTTTTTCGTTTTTTTTTTTCTCAAGAATTATTTTAAAACTAGCTGCCAAGGCAGCTAGATTAGCTTCCTGCGGCATGTTGATGCATAACGTGCCCCCTCTCAAACTTTTACCTCATTCTGATGTTATATTATTTGGTATAATTTAATGTTCATTAGATTTCAAGACATACCACGCACGTGACCCGGCGTTGCACGGGCACTTCGTGCCTTGAAAGTAGTGAGGAAAATTTCAAGAAACTACTCCCCGCCAAGGCGGCTCGCTAACAGGAGCTTCACGCCTTCACTTTTTTTCTGCTTCAAAAAAAAAAATCATTCGAATTAATGAGATGCTTCGCGCCTTCAAAATGGTGAGGAAAGTTACAGCAAGTTCTGCTCGCTCAAGGGAAAGAAGCAGACATAGATACTCAATTTGTAATATAAGTAGATGGCTTTTCAACAAATGAATGTTTCAAAATATTACAAGTAGCTAGCGATAAAAATACTACATAAGTGGCCCGCTTATGAGTTTCGTGTCTGATTTAGTTAAGCCTTCCTTCAAAATTCTCATTATCATTGTTATTACTGTTTCATAGCAACCACGTTTTGCAATGCAACAATGGATTTTATATTTAATCATTTATTAGACTTAATCGCTTTAAATTTAACTACTTACTAATTGATATCTTCGCTAATTAAACTCGTTTAATTATATAAATTGAAACTAATGAAGCCTGAAAAATTACCTATCTATCGGTACCTGGTTCGACTTTCAGTTCATTAGCCTTCAGGAGAACGAAGCGTGACATAGATAGAAAGAAAGATAGAAAAATACTCAGTTTTTAATATAAGTAGATATTTTAATTATTTAATTAATCTCAATGAAATTTTAAATTAATTTTTTGATTTAATTCTCAATTGTATTATGTGTGCAAAATTATTTTGCTTTTAGTATATTCTTCTCCCTTTATTAAAATTTCATGTAATGCTGCTAAATGTCTTTATTTTCTTTAATTTTTCTGTATAGTGTTTCATAATTTTGTTGATATTAAAAGTGATTAGAATCATATGTATTTGCTTTGAATCCGATTTAACATCATAGTTTTTTGGTAAAACTTTACTTTAAACGTGTTTTTGTATTTTAAAAAACTTAAAGGTAAGTTATTCATAAATATTAATTAATTAATAACTAAAGTTTCTATTTTTTTTTTTAAATCCGATTCAAATAAAAAAAATACGATTTTTTTTATTTTAAAAAAAAAATCATTGATTTCTTTACACCCTGCTTCAACCATCACTTATTGTTAAAAAAAACTTTCAAAATATAATGATCAGTGAAATAAAGTGAAATGTTATTTAGTGTAGGAGGAAATATATAGGAACCAGCAAGAAATAGTTGATGTCCTGACAATACTCATGTTTTTGAATTATGATTTAAATATACTTGATTTAATTCTTTATAATAGTTACATGAATGTCAGCTGCGAGAATTAATTTCAATATAAGTTTTACATGCACTGTTAAGCATTATTTAAGGCTGTACTTTCACGCTACAGTTATACTTACATTGCAAAAATTAAATTCATTTATTGTTAATAAATTTATTTAACCTTGTTTCTTGCTCAAAAAATATTCAAAGAATTAAAAATTATTAAAAACTATTTTCCCTGCCCACTAATCAGCGAAGACAATCTTTTTTCCTTATCAAAATTTGGTCGATTATGAAGAATCAACACGGCGGCGGATTATGGCTGATTGATCAGTGCATCCCTAATCCAAATATAAAATATTTTTACTAACTGCAGATTCGCATCGCTACATGCTGGAAATATTATCTAATCTATACATACAAAATGCAATACTTACTTAGTCACAGGGGCATTAACGGCTCCTTCAAACGGATTATTCAAATGATTGCCATTGTTATAGAAGACTTGCGAAGCAGAGTTCGTAGGTTTATCCCCAGTTGACATGAAAATGGTTGAATTGCTAGACGTAGCAGGCGCTAAAGAATGCTGCACAGGACTGCGATGTAATACATTAAAGCTAGGGCTCCTAATCTCAGTCTGGCAGCTATGACTTTGGGATTCTTCAACAGAGCGATGAGCATGAGAATGTTCACGTTGTGAGGAGCTGGAACTGCTAGAGGAACTGGGAGATCTAGTTTGACGCTTTTTACGAGATTTTTCAGAATGTTTTGTTTTCTTCTCTCTGTTCCTCATTTTAATGGCAGGAGAAGGTTCACGGCGTTTACGGAGGGGCGAGTGAGAACGTTCACGATATCTTGGTGATGGAGAGGGTGAACGCTCGCGGTATCGCCGAGGTGGCGTGCGAGAACGCTCACGGTATCTCCGGGGAGGTGATGGTGAACGTTCCCGGTATTTACGAGGAGGTGACGGCGAACGTCCAATGTATCTTCTAGGAGGTGAAGGGGTGTAGTTTCGATAGCGTTGAGACGAAGTAGAACGTAATTGTTGTCCAAATGGTGAAACTGACCGTCTATAGTTTGATGCAGCATTCATCTCGGATCTTGACAAGAACTCCCCAAACGACCTTGCTTGCAAATCATGAGGGTAACTGAAACATAGTTGATAATAAGTCAAGATGGAGTTGGTGGTGAACATAAGCAATGTTATAATTTAAAAAAAGAATAAATGCTGCAAACCCTAAAATAATACAGAACAAATAGGTTCCAAGAATATCCATTAGGTTAAAACAAATGATCCTGACACAAAGTTCAGAATATTTGCTGAAAAAAAAACTAAAAAAAAATACATAAAAACTTATTTCAAAGTTCTAAATAACTGAATTTTAAGTAAAAATCACAAAATGAAAAAAAGGATTTTTTTTTTGTTGTTGTTTTGTTTTTAGTCCCTTTATTCAGCTTCAATTTAACGAATTATTTCTTCAGCATTGCTCACTACAGTGAAATGAGGTTTTATTTCCGTAAGATATCTCATAGGGCATGCTTGGGACAAACTTTGTCGCTAGCTGGCGCATCCTTTACAATTGGTATTCTTTAAATCTGGTTATTCGATTAACGTGTTACAGCTCACGCGATGAGGAAGATATTTTTTTACCAAAGCTAAATCCATTTTAAGTTAATGTCTTATAGGTAAAAAGTTTACTGTTTCAACATTAAAATATAAACTAAAACTTAAAACAGCGTTAAAGTTTTAACTTAAAGTTAAAACAGCGGTCTAAATCGGCATTAATTGCCTGGAAGTAGATTGTATTTTAAATGATTAAATCCATCAATTTAAGAAAAAAAAGCAATCAATTAAAAAAAAAGTTCAATAATTCTGCAACTTGCGTACCCAGTAGCAGAAATTGCGAGACGTCAGACGTACGTCGCAGATTTTTCATCACTCTGCAGATAATTTTTAAAGGAAAGAGAAATAAAGAAAGAAAGGGGGGGGGGGGAAATCAAATACAGCTCAATGAAAAATGAGAGAAAATAAATGTCTTTGGTGAGCCAGAGAGTAATGCTCTTCATCTTCAAAAAAAAAAAAAAAAAAAAGCAGAAATTATCCAATGTTTTGTACCTTCATTATACATTTTTAAAATCCTTCCCTAACAGATTGGTCGCCAGATTAGCTGACCGAAGCTGAAAATCAAAAATAATGGAAAGATATTTTGTGATTGGTGTACTTGCGATTCTTCTACTCATGCAGAAAACATTTATGTTTGGGGGGGGAGGGGGCTAGCTCCTTACTTGTAGTAAATGTAAAGAATCGTAGATTCGCTGTTAGGTCAACTATTTGTGCTTTCAAAAATAACATTTGTTTGAGTTGTAGTGCTCACTAAAAGAGTTAAATAAAATGACTCTTTTCCCCTTTGGGGGTGGGTGATCTTTTTTTTTTTCCTATTATGATGGCTGTTTTTAAAGCTTGCGCCAAGCATGCCAATGGATATCCGCTTTTTCTTCAGTTTCATTTTTTCCCGATTTTTCGCGGCCAAATTTTTCGCTTTTCTCCTGCAGTTTTAATTCAAAAGAGAATTCAACTTTTAAAGTTAAAATAACTTCTTTTAAAAATGAAATAAATTCATACTAAAAATTAGAAAAAAAAGGGGGCGCAAGAGGTTTGGGGGCGCCCGATCCAGAAAAATAGCACTAAAGGTTACACGGGAAAAATATTTTTTACATTTTAATAGGGCGTGGGGAGCGCACTTACAAATCTTGCTGGGGGGCGCACCTTAGTCTATGTACGCTACTGCTAAAACCATATTTGTTTTGAAGCATCAAGCCTGTGCTTCCCCAAAAATCGTACGGCCTGTTTGAGACTTCAATCCTATTACATCCTGTAATTATTTGATTTATTTTGGAAGGTGGAAATTGCGTAGGAAAGAAGTACGCACCCTGTTGTAAAATGTTTGCGTATTACATGAAAACTTAAAATAAAACTAATAAAAATGCTGCAGATTATTTCCAACTGACCAAATCAGTGTCGCAGACTGGCTAGAAAGTTTCTGCTTCTGGGCTTGCGTAAAATATTCAAACTTTCAAGTTTATTATTTTCTCAATAGAGACAACAATTATTTTGAAATTATTATTTATTTTTTAAAAATATTAATTGATTTATTTATTTTGAGGTTCAAACCAAAACTCAAACATTTCAAACTGAAATGCATGCGTATGTTGCAGTCTATTTTCCTGCTGAATGTACGTTTCTCTAGTTGATGGTCAAAATGTATTGTGTAATTGAGTGTAAAAGGTTACCATATTTCTTTATAAAAAAAAAATTAACATGCACACATCGAACAGTGCGTGCTATTAATGTCTATTAAAATTTTTTTAATCCAAATTATTACTCTTTTTTCCAATGAATTGTTTGAAATTTGACAATAGATGACAGATTGAATATAAATTCTTATTAATTAGAATATTTTTAATAAAAATAAATTATTTAAAGCAGTCGCTAGCTAAAAAGTACTTGGCAAAGGGACATATTTCACCGAAGCACAAATATAATGTTGTAGTCTCATACCTATATTCTGTACCTCAGAACCAGACTAACGTAAGTATAAAAATGGCGATTTTCAGTTTATTAGTGCATTCTATGTAGAATCTTACACCACACTGCGCCACGATAATGCAATTTTTTAAAATTAATTTCTTTATAAGTTAACCAGTGTTATAAGAGCGTAAGTCCCAACCTTTGTCCGAGCCAGACAAACGTAAGTCCACTTTCTACCAAATGACTCCGAATCATTCTGCCGTGGGCAGTAATTGCAAATTTTTCGATTTTAATTTTTTTGCATTTTTGAAATCTATGTTCCATTAGTTTTATGGTACAAACATCTTTTCTTGGTTTCCGATAAAAAAATACTGTTTTTAACCAATGGTAATTAGCAGTATCTGCGCTTTTCGTTACTTTGGGCAGGTAAACGGCAGTATCTGCATGTCTGCAGGATGAACGTAATTAGAATCACTGTGCAAAACTTGCATCATGCAGCAAAAACCGTTTTCCTTTGTACCTAAACTGAGCGAAAGTAGGGGTGCCCTAATGGGAGGTCATTGGTTGCATTTCAATGTTCCCACGGGGGTGTTTTCTTCCTTTTTGGGGTGAATCAGTGTTTTTAATATCAATGAAGACTTAAGTGATATGAATTGGCGCTACTACTCGGAGATATATCGCCAAGCTTTTGGTCGCCAAGTGCTTGTGGCGCAACATTTTGGTGACATATCGCCAAATTGGCGACAAATTTGGGGAAAAAATTTATTTTACGAGTTTGGGTTCAATTTGATAGTCATAAAATGCCTTATCATAAAAGTATTCTCATCCCCTCGTCTAAATACAAATGATAAAACTTACGTGTTGGTGTTTTTACCGCTAAGTTTTGAACACACAGCTTAATGAAAACGATCCGCCAATTTGGATTCGTTCTAAGTCTACGGCGAGAACGCTGCTGTGACGTCATAGGCCGTGACGTAGTTTTTCCCGCGTATTGAACACCTTGGAATGTTCTAGAACGATCACAAAGCAGATGATCGCGCGCTCCGCCTTACAGGGCATGCGCTGTAGACGGATATGTAAAGTGCGTGTCCTATTTAAGGTGGCGTAGGGTGTTAGCTCTCTCTCTCTAAGGCTTGCTAAGACTTGCTTGTTTTGTTTTCACGTTTGAATTTTAGTTGTCGGCTGGCGTAGGATGACTCGACTCGCTCGTGGTATCTAAGCTTTGGCTGTTAGGCTAGCATGAGAATTGAATGATGCCGAGCTCAGATAATATTAGGCACGAGTCACCTAACGCAGCAATCTTTAATTTAATACTTTTATTAATTTAAGTTTCAATAGTTACTGTAGCCGATCTATGTTTTTGAAGTTTAAATAAACTAACATTGTTTTTTCAACTTGACGAATTAGTTATTTCTGCATCGCCATACTTCTATTTCAAAATGCAACATTCCAACGTGAAGGGAACTTCAACTTTTACAAGCTGGCCTTGAATTCTTTGAATGCGAGGCCATCACAATTTAGCGCTATTAACGGGATTTTGCGAAAAATCCACTGAATGATGCTAAAACCGGCGATGTTTAGAAAATGAATCATTGTAAATCATTTTTTGCATTGTTTCGTGGCAAATTAGGGGTGTAAATGTTTGCATTGTTATCTTGCTCACTCCAAGCACCATTTTAACACTGAAGGCATGTACTAACAAATTTACACGTTAAAAGGAAGTAGTGTGGGGTCCATACCAGATTTTTTTCTTTCAAATAAAGTTTCTCTCAACTAGCAGACGATATTTTTCACGATTTCATAGATACACAAGAAAAACTTGGCAGACGAAAAACCAAAAATGAAGCAATGAAATGGTTTTATTTACATTGTTTTGTTTTCTTTTAATTACAGTTGCTTTCATACTAATAGACGATAGTTTTGCAGTTTAATACCAAGCTGTTGCATTTTTAATAGTTCTATGAAAAGAATTGTCAGCACAACAAGCATTTCAAGCGCTCTTTTTTTCAAAGGGATTTCTTGTTTTGATGCAAAGTATAAAGCATTAACTAATTTGTAGTAATATTAAAAAATCTGGTGTGAACACCATACTACTTCCTTTTTCGTTTAAATTCAATAATAAATGCCTCAAGTGTTAAAATAGTGCATTAGAGTGAGCAAGATAACAATTCAAACATTTACACCCCTAGTTTGTTAAGAATCAATGCAAAATAATGTTTTACAATAATTTATTTTCCAAATATTGCCGATTTTAACATGATTCAGTGAATTTTTCGCAAAATGTGCCCAATAGCGCCAAATTGAATCCAAATTTTAAAAAAAATCATTTTTTCGCCAAATTTGTCGCCAACTTGGTAACAAACACATGGCGACCAAATGTTTGGCGATATATCGCCAAGTTGTTGCACCAAATCATATCTCTCAATCTGCATTGAAATTAACATTGATTTACCCCAAAAAGGGGTAAAAGACCTCCTTGGGAACATTCGAATGCTACCACAAGGGGAGGTGCACCTCCCCTTGCGATCCCTCAGAGCCTACATACCAAACTAAGCTTCTAAGGCATACAGTTTTAGATTTATGCGACATACATACGCACATATATACATACATACGTGCGTACAGACATCATGAAAAAACTCGTCGTAATTAACTCGGGGATGGTCGAAAAGGATTTTTAGGCTGTTGATATGTTGGGAGGTACATATGCACGTGCTGATAGGTCAAAAAATCGACTCAACATTCATTCGGGGCTGAGCAAAATCAAATTTAAGACTCAAATTTGAGTGACATTTTTTTCGCGATCACAATACTTCCTTTACTACTTGAAAGGAAATAACAAGTGCAGTTCTGATATAATGAGCCATTAACTCTTAAACTCCATAAATAGATTGTTAAATTGAACACAAATTAACTAACGAGAAGTATTGCACACCTATTTTTTTCATGTTATAAAACATAACATAATAATCATGTTTATAAAATTATTATTAATGATCATGTTTATCTTTTGAATTTATAATCATGTTTTGTTTATGTAACTAGGCAATGAAATCATTCTTTCAGTTTTACCTGTGCAGATTTTGGGTTTAACAATTCAGAGTCGAAGATAAAAAAATCAGAGAGTCGGAGTCGGACATTTTAACTCAGAGTTTGCATTTCAGAGTTCAAATCAGAGTTGGAAACATATTGGGATTCGTAGTCAGTCATTTTCCCTCTGACTCTCCAGCCCTATATTTCACGCTCTTCTACAAAGTAGAAATAATGTGACTTACGTTACTCTGGCCCGGAGGGACGGAACTGTTTTGATGCGAAGTCACAAAAATGCTAGTCCAGTTCTGATGTAATAAGTCATTTACTATTTAATTACGCAAATAATTGTTAAATTGTGCGAAAATTAACCATTAAGGGCTAAAGTATACATATTTTCTCAATGATAAATCATGTTTTGTAGCCTTATTCATATATCAGCTTTGTAACTAGTAAACGAAATAATTATTTTCTGTTTTTTTGCTCCCCTGCAAAGTGATGAAAATGGACTTACGTTAGTCTGGCCAGCGTGGGAAATAAGTATTTCATTTTGAGGAGCAGTACTGCTCCTCAAATTCTGTTATTGAGGAGCAGTTCTGTAAAATTGAGGAGCAGTTTTACGAAACTCACTAAATAACATCAACACGAAAACAAAGGTTTAAGAACTAATTTCTATCTTTTAAGTTTTAAATAATGCCTTATTTATTGATAAAAAAAATAATTTAAATTTATCAAGTAAACTACAAGTTTTACAAGTAGTTTATCAAGTAATTTATCAACTCTTGACAGCTAATTTTTTATTAATTAGCTAAATCGGCCTTAAATAGCTGATAACGCGAGCTAATTTGACGAGTTGGTCACGCCCTATGTGGAGAGATAACGTCAATCAAAGAGGGGGCCGGAGGAACGGATTCGATGCACAAATTTTAAAGTCAGAAACGTTTAGTTTTGGAAAATGTTTTTTTTTTTTTTTTCAACATTATTTCTACTTCGCTTTTTACCTGGCTAATACAAAAACTAAAATCATGGTATTCAATCATTTATACAAATAATTAAAGCGATTTGAAAATTTTTTAAACAAGATATTACAAAGAAATCAAAACTAGTGAAAGATATATTAATAACGATAGTTAAATATAATAACAGTTTAACCAAATTACAAAGATGTATTTCATCTATTGTAGTTAAAACCCAAGTTCTATTCAAAGATCATGCAAATGCTTACACAGATGTAAAATATATATCAGCGATACGCCAACAGTAGGATACATATTTATACCATGAGAGCAGACAAAATTTATTTTGAGGAGGGGGGAAGTCTCACCGGCCTTAAGTTTAAACACTGCCCCAACAGTATGAGCCAAGAATGTAAAACTAAGGGTTTGGGGAGAGGAGAGTGGATCCCCCCCTCAAATTCCTGTATTATAATTAGTAAACACCCAAAAATTTTCACTTTTTTTAAAGGATTGTTAGCATTCCCTTGCTCAAGAAAAATAATTTGTACATAAATTTGAAACTAAGGGTATTAACATCTAAAGACAGACAAAAAGTAGTTACAACAGCAAAAAATCTATTAGTTTTAAAAGGAATTGGGGTTTAAGTTGATAAAGAAAAGTTCAGAAGTATTTAAGAGCCGTTTTTTTTAAGAATCAGGCAGTCAAAAAACTTGACATTTTTGATTTTGCTGAAAATTTCAGAATATGGTCTTTGTTTAAAATTATTAAACACGTGTTTTTTTATTTTTGCAAAAAAAAATTTTTTCTTTCCGTTTTGGGAGGTCAAAGTTGGACTTTGCTCTTTTTTTCAATAAAAACATGCCAACTTAGCCAATTGACATGCCAATACTTTTTGCTTTAGGAGTGAACCGTGGAACTGACAATTATTTTGTGTTCTACTATATCCCCCCTAACTGTAAGTACATAAATATTTGTAGACGACTCTTGGCGCAAAGGTCAGAGGTCACTCAAAGTTGTAAGAAAAATAGTTTTTTAATGCAACTTTGACCGACCAAATCTTCTTGTGGAAACGTTGCACCACGGTAGTGTATATATCAGTAAATACCCACCAAAGAGTAGTATCCAAAAACATAAAGATATGTGTGGTTGATATTTTGCACATCGAAATATTTGACTCTGAAGTTGCAGAAATCGCAAAATCACGTGACTTTGAGGGTCATTATCTCCTTGCAGCATGAGTGACCAGATACAAAACTAGTTGGAGTAGAAGCCTTTTTTGTCCCAGAAACACAATCCGTTAACAAACCTATGGCTACTCTTTCAGTTTTTGCATAATTCGGCTCTAAACTTTGAAAAATGAGTGTTTTTCGGCGTTAAGAAAAAAGGCCAATTACCTGTTTTAAAATAGGTATTGCTATTATTTGTAGCACTATTATATCCCAACTTCCTAACTAGCTGAAATGGCATCTAAAGATGGTTATACATATGAAACCAAATTGAAAATGAATTCTCGAAAATACTCAGTATACGTCAAAAACCATATTTTTTTATTTGTCCAGGCGACGTCTTTTTTTTTTGTTACAGCTCTTTATTCCGTTCGCTTCCAACATGGTAAGCAATTTATGTACTTCTTGTCGTTCTAGTTGCTGTAAAACAGGAATGCAATGTATCTTAAGTCTGATTTAAAGCTATATATCCTGTCATATCAAGTTTATAATGCTAAAAGAATATTTTGAAATGGACAATAAACATAATCCAAAAAAAAAAAAAACTTCTGTTCAGCTGTGCCCTCTTGGTAGATGTTGTGAATGCCATAAAAAACTTAACTTTTTAACAAATCAGAAGCCTCTTTAGCAAAATGTCACTTCTTAAAAATCTTGGTACATTAAAGCCCCTCGGTGCAGGTCTGGAAATTTTTGATGACATTCATGACATCGAGCAAGAGGGCGAAGCTGAATAAGTAAGTTTTTTTTTAGATTAGATCTATTATCCATTTCAAAATATTCTTTTACATTATGACAAGAGAAATTACTTTATATCAGACTTAAGATATATTAATTTCCAGTTTTACAGCAACTAGAACGACAAGAAGCACATAAATTGCTTACCATGTTGGAACCGAACGGAATAAAGAGCTGTAACGAAAAAAAAACGTCGCCTGGACAAACAAAAAAATATGGTTTTAGACGTATACTGAGTATTTTCGAGAATTATTTTCAATTTGGTTTCAACTGTATAACTATCTTTAGATGCCATTTCAGTTAGTTAGGAAGTTGGGATAAAATAATGCTACAAATAATAGCAATACCTATTTTAAAACAGGTAATTGGCCTTTTTTCTTAACGCCGAAAAACACTCATTTTTCAAAGTTTAGAGCCGAATTATGCAAAAACTGAAAGAGTAGCCATAGGTTTGTTAACGGATTGTGTTTCTGGGACAAGAAAGGCTTCTACTCCAACTAGTTTTGTATCTGGTCACTCATGCTGCAAGGAGATAATGACCCTCAAAGTCACGTGATTTTGCGATTTCTGCAACTTCAGAGTCAAATATTTCGATGTGCAAAATATCAACCACACATATCTTTATGTTTTTGGATACTACTCTTTGGTGGGTATTTACTGATATATACACTACCGTGGTGCACCGTTTCCACAAGAAGATTTGGTCGGTCAAAGTTGCATTAAAAAACTATTTTTCTTACAACTTTGAGTGACCTCTGACCTTTGCGCCAAGAGTCGTCCACAAATATTTATGTACTTACAGCTAGGGGGGATATAGTAGAACACAAAATAATTGTCAGTTCCACGGTTCACTCCTAAAGCAAAAAGTATTGGCTCATCTAAGTTGGCATGTTTTTATTGAAAAAAAGAGCAAAGTCCAACTTTGACCTCCCAAAATGGAAAGAAAAAAAATTTTTTTAGAATAAAAAAACACGTGTTTAATAATTTTAAATAAAGACCATATTCTGAAATTTTCAGCAAAATCAAAAATGTCAAGTTTTTTGACTGCCTGATTCTTAAAAAAAACGGCTCTTAATTCAAATAGAAATTTTTTAAAAATATTAGTATAAATAATAAACACTTAGGTAACATTTTCAAATTTGCAATTAAGTAATATAAATATTCAAATATTAATACATAGTTTATTGATAAAAGCAACTAGGTAAGACACCTTTTATATTCAAAATAAATTATGTTAATGAATCAAAATTTTAAAAAATACTATGTAGGGATGCACCGATAAGCAAATTGGCCGATTACCGATTACTGATTAATCGGCAGTTGATAATCGGCCGATTAATCGGCTGAGCCGATTAATGATGAAGATGATTGTTTTCAATTTTACCATCACTGATTTTTCTCTATTGTACAATTCGAAGTTAGAAATAATGAGTACATGGTGTGTATTTTAAGTAATGAGAATAAGTCCACAAAAAATAATTTATTAGAGATATCGCTACAAATCTTAAGTAGTCTTCAAAGTATGCTCCTTGAGCATCTTTACACTTCTACGGGCGACATTTCCACGCTTCGTGCGCCCCCTGGAAGTCACCAACTGAAGCATCCTTCAGAGCATGCGTGCAAGCCCTTTTGCCATCATCTAGGGTCCCGTGGCGGCGCCTTTTGGGGGCGGTTTTCACTTTAAGGAAGAGCAGAAGGTCTGCTGGGGGAGGGGGTCAAGGTCGGGGCTGTAGGGAGACTGTGGAAGATCTTTTGAAACGGCCTCATGGTCTTGCTTTTGAACGTCCGTTAAAACTTTCAGCACAAGTTTGTCGCAAATCTTCCTCATCCCAAAATCCTTACTGATGATTTTGTGAAAAACTATTTTATTCATTCCTAGCTATTCTGCGATCATGCGAACACTTAAACGCAGGTCTGTGTTCAGCAAATTTCGCACACATTGCTCTTTTTCTGCGGTTCTTGATGTTGAAGTGTGACCTGCACGGGGTTCGTCTTCCACGCTCCCTCCGCCTTCTTTAAACATTTTGTGCCATCTAAAACTTAAGTTTGCAATAAGCTTTCCCTGCCGTAAGCTTACTGAATTATTCCACGCAAAATTTGATTGCGTAACGCTGTTCAATACTTTGTCGCATTTTGAGCTTGCACACACTTTTTTGAAGACGTCTACGCCTCGCGTGATCCCGCTTCAACTAAAGCCAGCAAGCGACTGCCGAGTGAAGCGTTATCAAGGTTGAAGGCCACACTACCGACTACAACCGGTCGGAGTGCCCTCTGGCGTACAGCCGCATCAGGACAAAAATATTCTCATTACTTAAAATACAGACCTTGTAATTTATTTACGAGGGAAGATTTTTTCCCATTTTCGTAGTTTTCACAAAATAATTTCAATATTTTTTCAAATATCTTAAAACCAATTTTCATATTATTGTCAATAATAGTATTGACACATTCTTAGGGTTATTTTAATTGGACATAAAAATTCAAAAAAAAGGGGGAGGAGTCTGTGGTGAGCACTTAGAAGTACTTTTAATTCATACTTTTTAATAATTAGTAGCCTTTAATTCAGTACTTTTATTCTTTGAAAATTAGAGGTTATCTAAAAGCACTGTGCTAAGAGAAAACTCTCGCCACATGACAAATATTGCAACATTGTCTATGTATATTTATTCAAAGTAGGATAATTAATTAAAAAAAAAACTTTATATCAACTGTTAGGATTATTATTACTGTTAATAAAATTTTTCATCATAGTTTCTTAGTAAAGGTATACTTTAAAGAATAATATTTGAAAAATATTTTTCCCGCCGATTAATCGGCCCTATTTTGCCGATTATTAATAATCGGCAAAGTGGCTGATTATGGCCGATTAATCGGTACTGCCGATTAATCGGTGCATCCCTAATACTATGATTTAAAACATCTAAAAATTAAAAAAAAAAAAAAAGAGTTGAAACATATATAGTGCACACTACTAACAGTAAGGTTCAGTAAAAGTGGTATTTACTGTCTGTTTGCGTTTTGTGTGCCTGGCAGCCACAGATGCTTCCATTTGAAAAAGGGGAGATAAGTTTAGGATGCGCACTTCCCGTTGCCTTCAGTTTTTGCTCGCTTGCTACTTCCTCATTGCATTTCCCCCCTATTTCGAGACAGTCTGAAGAGACTTGGCGCGTGCGCTGATACGATGGAGGTTTCGCGAAAAAATGTTAGACAGTACTATTTATTTTGTCTGCATATTACAGTAAACAAAGTTATTTGTTTTCAATCCTAATAGTTTCTATTTAACTGTAATGCATACCCTGGAAGTCTCTTGTAAGCACTGAAATGAAAACATAAAATGCAAAACATCGACGTTAATATTTTCTGAAATGAATTTTCAACTAATTTCACCTTTAACGGGGTTGGGGGGGAGCAAGAATATGCATATGGTTTATTTATTTTGAACAAGGTTTCTAATATGGTATTAAAATTGAAATTCATTCTCGACGATTATTATACTCGGTGACTTATTCAACTATTTCAGTAGAAATCGCAGTAGAAAGGATGTTAAAAATAATACGGTCTCTAATAAATCTGTGATTAAAGCATTGATATTTGGAAAGAAATCATCACACCGATCTTTGAACAAAAAAAAAAAAAAAAACACTACAGTTGTTAAAAGAGCATCGAAACATCTAAGACTCATGGGTAATTATCAAAGTTTTTATGAGAAGACGAATGCGGCAGAATAGCCGGAACTGAATAGAACGGAAGTATAACCAAATCTGCTAAGGCGAGCTAGGAACTATGGAAGTTTTAGCATGCTCCAATCATTTACCAAACTTTTTTCTTCATTTAGCTTTCATACCCAGGCCAGTCATTTGGAGGGGGGGGGGGTCAGTTGCCCCCACCCCCACCCATTTTTCATTAATTTTTATGGCATTCCTAAAATTTAATTCATATTCTAAAAATATATTCGAAATTTTTTTCCATATTTTATAGCTTATCTTCGGTTTTCATCCACTAGATGTTGACTTTTTCTTTTAACATGTGAACCAGCATTCATTAATCACTGTGTAAAAAAACTAAAAGAATGAAAGGTACTTAACCCTACCAGTTAGAAACATTACGTATAACCTTATTAAATTTCTTATTGACTTAAAAAACGTTCCATGGTGTCTTCTTTCATCCGATTCAAAAATTCTTCTCAATGTCTGTGATAAGAAGGGGAGCTATTTACGAAGACTCTTTTGACCTTTAATACACATTTTGTTGTTTTTCGCCTACTTTCCCGTTAAAAACAAAAGAAAAACGAAAAAGGCATTAAAAGTGGCTTAATGCATCCAAAAAATATCGCCAAGTCCAAAAAAAAAAAGTCAAAAAGAAATAAAAAGATAAAATAAATATCGAAAAATTAAAAATTGGAAAGTAGGGTATTGAGATGGGGAATTTGTGCGTCTGTCGGTCTGTCTATCCCCCCCCCCCTAATAACTTTCGAATGAACATTCCGATTTGAACAAACTTTTTTTTGTTGGAAAGATCTCGGCGAGTACAGCTCATTCCCATATTTGATTTTTCGATTTGAACAATTTTTGGTTCAACTTTGAGCCGTTCAAACAGCCTGTCTCGCGAAACTAACTTTTTAATGAACAGTCCGATTTGAACAAACTTTTTTTTGTTGGAAAGATTTTATCAAGGATACTTCATTCCCGTATTTACATTTCCGATTTGAACAAACTTTTTTTTGTTGGAAAGATCTTATTAAGGATACTTCATTCCCGTATTTACATTTCCGATTTGAACAATTTTTCGTTCAACATTGAACTGTTCAAACAAGCCCCTAATAATTTTTGAGTGACCAGTCGGATTTCAACAAACTTTTTTTTTATTTGAAGGATCTCAGCAAGGATACTTCATTACCATACTTAAATTTTCAATTTGAAAATTTTTTCGTTCAACATTGAATCATTCAAACAAACTGTCACCCCTAATAACTTTTGAGTGAACAGTTCTATTTAAACGAACTTTTTTTTTGTTCGAAGGATCTCGGCAAGGATATTTCATTACCGCATTTAAATTTTCAATTTGAACATTTTTTTGTTCAACATTGAACTTTTCAAGCAAGCTTTCCCCACCTAATAACTTTCAAGTGAACCGTCCAAATTGAATACACTTTTTTTTTGTTCGAAAGATCTCGGAGAGGCTCATTCCCATAGCTCGCTTTTTTGATTTGAACCATTTTTCGTTCAACGTTGAACCGCTCAGAAAAAAACTTAACATTAGCGCCTACGGGGAAATTTAAGTTGAATGTTGATCCTGAGCTTAAAGGCAGATTTCCTTCAAACTGATTTTGAAAGAAAATGATTTTGATAAATAATGCATTGTAAAGTACTTTTCTGAATAGTCTTCCGTGAGGACTGTGATTCCAACTCCGAGTCCATAAACATGGCGGAAATGCAGGCTCAGAAAAAAAAAATGATTGACTGTGCAGACGGTTTTTGGTTATTTATTTATCTGTTTTGTTTTTATTATTATTCTTTCTTTTTTTTTTTTTGTAGACGATTTTTTTTTTTTTTTTGTAACAAAAATTTTCCATTCGCGAGAGCATTTTATTCTTTATTTATATTTAACAACTGGCAATGGATTAAAAATGAAATTCGAGACATTTTATTAACGAACAAGTTTTTTTTTTCTCTCTTTGATAAAATGTGTTTTGATGTTCTTTGTACTTTTATTTATTTATTTTTTGAAAATGATTGAGAATTTTTTCTATGGAAGAACTATAACAGTTATTCTCTAAAAGGTGCGACAACACTTTATTTATTCGTTTATTTACTTTTTACGTTTCTATATCATCAAATGAGAGGGGTATGTTTTGCTTTTAGAAATCAGCTTTAAGTGCGAAAAAGGTAAGTTTGACATAATTTTCAGTCTCAGATAATCAAGAGAATATTGATCAGATGCTAGAATGCCGATGTCGATGTAAGGGAAAGTAGGCTCGTTTAGTTCTTGACAGAACTTCTTGTTTGTGATTAAAAGGGTCTTCAATGTCTAGTGGGTCAGTGGCTCACCCAGGATTGTTTCCTGGAAGGGGCTACGTGGCACTCCCTCGGAAAGTTTTCGAATTTTAAGTTCTAGAGAAAAAAAAACAGGGGTCATTTTTGGTTAAAATAAGAAGGAGTTGAGGGCTATCTCTCAGCAAATTTAAAAATACTAAGTCAAAAAAAAAAAGCAGTTTGGTTTTATCAAGGGGGTTCATCTTCATGCTTACGAGAGAAGCTTAAGACCCTTAGCTATCCCTGTGAGTGTGCCACTGCTACAAATAAATTTAGAAGCTAAACTTGTATGTCCACCCAAAATGAACTTCATTTTTTTGCTCTCAAATTATTGGCGGATTATGCAAAGATTTTTTTCTTCTTTAGTACGATTTTAGGATTTTTAGATTATACGTCACTGCGGATAATACGGTACTAAAAATAGACATTATAGCTAAGAACATTAACAGAAAAAAATACCTTTCAATTGGAGGAGTCAAAGGTGGTAGTGGTTGTGGTTTTGGAGCCTTTTTTGCTGACCAAGTTTGCAAAACTGAAAAAAAAAAAAAAAAAAATCAATAATTAAAACCAATTACTTATTATGATATATGAATGTAAAAAAATACTAACAGCAGGGTAACTGTTAACTGAAGAAGACATCAGTTTCCAATACATCCAATATTCAAAAGCGAAATATAGAATCATCAGAATATTTAGAATAGAATAATATTCAGCAAAATGAAATCATGAAAAATTCACATAAAACGAAAACGAATTATCAATTTAAAAGTGTAATAAAAATTTATAAACTGAAGTCAATCAAAATATTAATAAACGTCTAGTTAATGGTTTCAAGTTCTAGATAGCTAACGCTGTGTTTGTCTGCCTTGTCAGGGAAACTATCTCATATTCAAGTCTGTAACTACATGCAAAAATAAAACAGAGCTTCCTGCTTATAACAACCACATTTTTGTATTGAACCACTGCTTATGCTTTGGTAGGCATATTGAAAGTTATGATCTATAAATCATTTGTCTGATAATCTCCTAAATCTCGTGGATACGATGATTCAAGAAATGCCTACTTTGTTGATTTTGAGAACTTGTTATTGGCCATGGCAGTGAATTATAATTAAAATATAAAGGAGTTTGATTACAGAAATGCAGACAAGGTGAAAGATTATCTATCAGGAAACACTTTGATAACTAAGAGAACTTTCTCCACCAATATTAAGTTTTGAAACTTCGACCTGTGAAAGTTAATTAATTTATCATCATTAAAGGGGAGGAAAGTGAACACGTGTTGACCAGTCAATTAACTCTTATAGTTTGAAATTTTGAAACATAATATTGGTGGAAGAAATTCCCTTATAGTTATAAAAGTGTTTTCTTGTGGATAATCTTTTGCCTTGTATCCCTTTCTGCAATCCAACTCCTTTATATTTGGACTGTCGTCTACTGCCATGGCCAATAACAAGTTATTTTAATACACAAAGTAGGCATTTCTTTGAATCACTGGATGCACAAGGTTTAGGAGATTATTAGATAAATTAATTATAGATTGTGCATATGTAACTTTCAATGTGTCAACAGGTACTGGTCTATGTTTCACAAAGTTCTCTTTCTTCCTTTTTTTTTCTAATTTCTTAAACTATACTGAAGCATAATTTTTTTTTAAATATAATTACGGGTATCTTCATATCCTTAGCAGTTCTGCTTGAAAAAGAACACAAGCGAATTACTGAACGATAATGACTCAAAGGTCTTGGATTTTTTAGTGAGATCACTGTCACTTTTTTCTCTCTGTATCACATTGACAATATCCATTAAATAATTTTGCTCATTTTTTAAGTCAGGTTTTAAAGCTTCGATATCTTCTGATCGAGTTCTCAAAACTTTAATAACACAACAGTTGACTTTTCAAAAACTGGTTAGCTTAAGGGTTTTAAAACTGGTTAGTGTGACGGTTAGTCAGGCATCCCCGATAGAGATTTTTCTGTTTATTACTATCAAGCTAATTTTCCGTCAGTAGCTTCATTTTAA
The DNA here is from genome assembly GCA_038373865.1 of Uloborus plumipes. Classification (NCBI taxonomy): domain Eukaryota; kingdom Metazoa; phylum Arthropoda; class Arachnida; order Araneae; family Uloboridae; genus Uloborus; species Uloborus plumipes. Next base: position 118,390 of record JAXGGA010001671.1, read on the forward strand.
TGAGACGCCCAACTTTTCCTCTTACAACAAGTCTCGATTGTGGTAGCTAACAGGGGGTAGCAGGTATCAAATGTGTCGATTCTATGGGTCTCAAAAACTTATCACTAACTGAGGCTTTTTTACTTAAAACTTCAGATAATTATTAAAATTGTTGAAAAAAATATTTGTCGTAGAAGGTGTATGGTTTGATCAAAGAGTCCCATTCCTCCCAACATGAATCGGTTACGAGGTCATGAAAAGTAATTACTAACTACCCAAGTTTTTTTTCTACTCCTTAGTCAATATGTACATAATTTAACAGTCACATTGTCCAACAAATTGCGTGGTACATTATCCCGGTCCTATGCTCAGAAATTATTAGTACCACAAGACCATTTTTCTTATTACTAGCTGTAGGACAAAATATTATTTTATAGGTTAGTGTATTCTCTATCCAGATAAAACAATGCCCTACAAGTAAACAGGTAGGTATCGCTAGTACGACAAGAATTGTAAGGTTGTTTTTTTGCAGGATTATGGTCGATATTTACGGAGAATTCCTAATATACTCTGAGCATGCATAGTGGCAAGGCTCAGCCATAATACCAAATTGTGAAAAATAAATTTATTTCTATTAGCACAAATTGAAAATGTGTATTCAATTGGAGTACCACAATAACGTACCACAAAATTTGAAGGACAATGTGACTGTTAAATTATATAAATATTCACGAAAAAAAAAGTAAAAAAATGCAGTAGTTAGTAATTATTTTTGATGATCTCGTAATCGATACATGCTGGGAGGAGGGGACTCTGATCAAAGCATACATTTTGTAGGACGAATATTTTTTCTACTAATGTTAACAATTTTCTTAATATTTAATAAAAAAAACCAACAATTAGTATTATATTTTTGAGTATGGTCATATCGACATATTTTTTCCCTGCTATACTTGTTAGCTACCCCAAACCAGGGTTGGCAAGGTTTTGGACAGAACGGTAAAAACCACGGTTTAAACCGTCCTGTCCAAAACCCATGTGTCCAAAACTGTCCAAAACTACATTTTTAGTACAATTTTATATTTTGAACAAATATCAAAAGCACAAAATTATACTTGAAGTTAAGACTTAATTTAAACATTTAAATATGTACATAAAAACATATATAAGATTTTCAGCTGATACTAATCTAGTTACTTAGAAGTTACTATTTTTCATTAAAAAATTAGTTAGTTCTCATAAGTTTATATTATTTTATTTTTAATACTAGCTAAACTTCTTTTGAATATAGATGCAAATGAGGGTGTTCAAAAGGTACAATCAGGTTATCTGCTCAACCTGGACTTTTCAATTCCATGACTTTCCCTGACTTTCCATGACTTTTGCGAACTATTTTCCATGACTTAAAAAAAAAAAAAAAAAAAAAAAAAAAAACGAACTCTGCTTTGTTTTTGGAAAATTATGCACTTAATATTCTATCTTGCAAAGCAAATGACCAAACATGGCGACTGCGTTTCACAGCAACAGAAGTCCGTTCGCTTTTGAGGTCAAAAAACGATCTTTTCCTACCGACACCCTCCTCCCCACCGTGCTTGTCGTCAAACGTACTTTCATGTAGCAATGAATTGTCTGTCCATAAATTTTACTGTAAGTTTAGATCCTGATATGAGTGAGGCGAAATCTGACTTCAAAACGGAACTCGTTGAGTTCCTGCCCCTCCCCCTACCTACACGATTCTTTAAAATTCAACATCGTTTTTTAATTTGTTTTTCTTTTGCATAAAACTCCTCGAAAGAAAAAGATTCAAACAAGTTTTAAAAGAAAAAGGAATCAAATGAAGCGGGTAGGGAGGGGGAGGAGACCAAATGTAAAAGGCAAATCTGCCTATGACGGGGAAAAAACCATAAAAAAAAACATCGAGTCGATCATTTTTGTCGTTCAAGGTCATATTTTATCAGATGACGGAGTCCGCTCACATGCGCAGTTACACAAAATTCGCCGCTCACGGTTTTAACGTTGAGAATTCATCTGATTGGTCAACACAATGCAACTTGTTGGAAATTGTAATTGACAAATCAGATTGCACCCAATAACGAAGTAGAATGACGGCGGAAGTGTTTTCGTTCTTCTGAGATCGCGGGGAAAATTTCAATCGGTCCGGAGCGCTAAAATCCATGATAAACAGTCAGTTTCCATGACTTTTGGACATTTTTCGCTGAAATCCATGACTTTCCATGACCAATTTCGATCATATTTGAAATCCATGACTTTCCCTGACTTTCCATATGCGCGGACACCCTGTACAATAATTAGACTTAAATGCAAAAAATCAGTTTTGCAACTAATTAAAAAGATATAAAACATTTGAGAATGTTACAGCGACATTTACTGAATATTTAATTATTTCACAAAATATTAGGAATAAATTTAAAAAAATATGTATATACATATGTACACATTAGTAATCTGGTTCAATTGGTCCTCTTAACATCCGATAGCACATGACCAGTTTAGCTGCCATATTTACCCCTAAACGATTTCGGAATTTTGAGTGAATTATGCCAAAGTTTGAAAACATTCTCTCGATTGAGAATGAACTTGTAGGACATGACAATAAAAGAATAATATATTTAAAACACTCATTGGAATGTCCTTCGGGTTCCAGTAATTTGGCAATGGCAGTCCACCATGTAACAGGATTAGCATTCCTTCCGGTTTCTGAAAAATAAATGGAAGGAAATGGAGCAGCTTCAGCTTCGTAGGCAATTAGAAGTGATGTGCCTTCAGGAAATTTCTGAATCAAAAAAGAACGAGCATTTTCTTTTTGAGGGATTGACAAGTCGTCTCCTTTATACTTGGGGTTCAATAAATATGCAAGAAAATGAAAGGGTTGCATTAATTGATTTACACGTTTCGAAATTTCTGTAATGTGAGGCTTCAGACAATCTTCTTTAAGTAACTTTAACCATACACGACAAGCATCACCAATTGTCCCAGTGTAGCTTTGTAAACTATCCAAAGAATCCGCAATCGGTTTTAATTGCAATAGTGTGTCCTTTGATTGTTTGAACAAATTATAATTATTAATAAGATTGGCAATGTCTTTGTCTATGTCTTTTTCATGTTCTTCAACAATTTTTTGATATGCTGGTCTATTGCGAAGAAAACTTTCAATGCAGGTAACTTGTCTTTTCCATGGAGTCTCTCCTGGTAGCTGGGGTTTTACTGAGTTGGGCATCTCTTTTAACAGGGCACTGGGTATGTGGTGATTTCGAAAATACTTTTGAACCTTTACAATGTTCTTCATTATTTGAGTTGGTGTGATATCTTGTCCTAATAAATTCAAGTAATGTGCATTGCAGCCGTAAACTATTAAGCTGTTATCCTCTTCAAACAACTGTTCTTTTGCTTTTCCATAACTCGAGCATTATCTGTCACTACAGCTTTTACTTCACAATTGAATTCTGTTTTCGCTTTAGTAATTGCTTCTTGTACAATACTTTTATGATCTTCTGCATTTTTTGTATGCGCTCCTGCTTCAACAGAGTTCAAAAAATAGGATTTTCCATCACTGTGAATGCAAGTAGCAATAACTGGATCATTGTGAATGTTACTCCATCCATCTTCAACTAGAGTGACCAGTTTGTTTTCAACATTCTGCTTCATATGATTTCTGACTCCACTTGAAATTTTATCTATAAATTCTCCAGCAAGAGCTTTTCGACTTGGTGGGCTATATCCTGGGCGCAATGCTGTAATTAATTGTTTGAACGTATGGTGCTCCACCGCAGTAAAAGGAATATTATTAACATAAAAAAAATTTGCTTAACAAGCAAATGCAAATTTTCAGCACCACTCTTGCTTGTTTTGAAAACATAGGAATCTAATTGATGTTGAACTTTCACCTTTTTTTCTTGACACCACAGGAGCATTTTCATTTTCCCTCTCATTTGATTCTGTGTTAAGTGGTTTAAAAGTCAGAGTTCTGGAACTAGTGCCAATTTCAATATCAAGTGCTTAATCTTTTTGCCCTTTGCAAGATGAAATGTGTTTTTTCATCCTTTCTGCTTTGCCAAGCTGAATATTGCCACAGTGTTTACATTTGGCATACCCTTTTTTTCCCATCCCTCTCTACCTTGAGAAAATGTTGCCATACATTATCTGCTGGCCAACCACCTTTATTCATTTTCAGTCTTGAAGCAAAAAGGTCCACTTGTGTGAAAGCAAAATCATTTACTAATAAAACTTAAGCCTCATACAGATGAAAACTACAGAACAAAATGATTCAACTATTGCTAGAATAATCACTAACGCACAAGAAAAAGGAAATGAGAACAGAAAAAAAAGTTATTTCCCCTATTCTGCATCAGAATACTGAAACATACACCTTATTGGTCCAATTGTATTTAGTGTGGGGGGGGGGGGTGGAGAGAGAGAGTTGTACTTACAAGTAAATGACAAAAGTGACATTTCATAAGACACTAAATCATTACTGATCCTTGGAAAATGTTGATAAGTTTTTCTAAATATTTGCAAGCTAGGATGTTTTTTTCTTCTTGAGGAAATATATACACAGATGAAGGGCTCGGGTGTAAAAAATAGTAACTAGCATTTCAAAAAATCAAAACTCTTTCTTTTAAATATGGATTTATTGCTTCGAGACATTACTGTAGCAAATTTTTTCTATTTAAAAAATGAAGTCGGTACATTGATTGAGTGCTGTGTGTCTCGGGTATATTTAATTACATTTTTACAAGTGATTTTTGTTTTTTTAATTTGAAACAGTACGTCTTTTCGAGTTAGTAAGATACCGCTATTTACGCCCGAGCCCTTCAAATACGAGGTGTGTTCAAAAAATAACGGGAATTTTAATTTTTTGAAAAAAATATTCATTTATTCATCTACATTAATGTTGTCACCTTCAAAGTAATCCCCCCTGGATAATATACACTTGTGCCAGCGCTTCTTCCAATCCTCGAAACGCTTATTAAATTCGATCTTTAGGATAGCCTTTAGCTCTTTCAGCGATGCACTCTTAATGTCATCTATGCTTGTAAATCGCCGACTCTTTAAGATTCTTTTTATTTTTGAGAATAAGAAGAAATCACACGGAGCCATGTCTGGTGAATATGGAGGCTGAGGCATAATTACAGTATTGTTTTTGGCTAAATATTTACGAATAAGCAATGAAGTGTGTGCTGGTGCATTGTCGTGGTGCAAACGGAACGACTTGTCCTTCCACAAATCTGGGCGTTTTTTACGGATTGCTTCACGTAAACGACGTTGAACTTGTAGATAGTACTCCTTGTTAACCGCTTGGCCTTGTGGCAAGAATTCATGATGCACTATGTCATTAAAATTAAAAAACACAGTGAGTAGTAGAACCTTCACATTTGACCGCACTTGCCGAGCTTTTTTCGGTCTTGGCAAGCCATTGTGCTTCTACTGGGATGATTGGACCTTAGTTTCGACATCATACCCGTATACCCATGTTTCTTCACCTGTTAAAACACGTTTCAGTTCTTCTGCACCGTTGTTGACTTCATTTAGTAACTCCTGAGAAACTTCCATTCGCTGTTTTTTTTGTTCAAAAGTCAACAATTTTGGAACAAATTTTGCTGCTACACGTTTCATACCTAAACACTTCGAAAAAATTTGATGGCATGAGCCAATAGATATTCCAACATCATCAGCAACTTTTCTGATTGTGATTCAGCTATCGTTCATAACCATTTCATTCACTTTTTCCACGATTTCATCGGTTGTTGATGTGCTCGAGCGCGTCCAGTGTGTTCATCATCTTCAACGTCTTCACGGCCATCTTGGAAGCGCTTATACCACTCGTAAACTCTTATTTTACTCATAGCAAAAACCCCATAGGCCTTTATCAACATTTCACAAACTTTGTTGCACTTACTATCATTTTTTACACAAAATTTTACAAATTCCTTGTTCCATTACTTTCATCCAACAAAAATCGCCAAACCAATAAAACACCTCTAACCTTACCTGTTGCGAAGGAAAAAGTAACAATGAAAACAGTTGGCAATTTCATGTTTTATTTTAAGGGTATGTCTACCAACATAACGCAAAAAAAAAAATTTGACAATCGGACTCTCCAAACCCACGCAATTTAAAAATTCCCGTTATTTCTTGAACACACCTCGTATATATTGTTAGCAACAAAATACACAGTATTAAAAACAAAAATCAAAAATAGAAAAATTTTCTTGAGTAATGAAAAACATTTTATCATCAGTTTATTATTCTTCAACCTAAGGTTAAAAAAATTATTTGAACATCACTGAAAACATTATTGTAAAGAAACCACAAAAGACTTCAGTTTTATACATTTTGAGTTGCAAATGGAGCTGAAGTTATCTGCTTCAAGAGTGTTTTTTTGACAGTACAACCAATTCCTATTTTATGAAATTTTTATGCAGTGGAGTTATGAGTAAATTGTTCATTTTTTTAACGTATATTAAAATTACTAATATAATTAAATATTGTCAAATTTTAATTAATTACAACTAATTAACACTAAGAATTTAAGATGTATGCATTATCAATATTACAGCTAATAGAAATTAGTCAGCTTAAAACCCTTTTGCCATGCTTTAGACAGTTTAAGACACTTTTCGACAGTTTTGGACAGTAAAACCGACCTATCCTGTCCAAAACCAGTTTTGGACGTCCAAAACCCCAACCCTGCCCAAAATAGAATTTTGTTTATGCAATAATCTTGCGTCTCATTGAAACGACGCTATTCAAAAAGATTCGGTTTGATAGTGATTATTTTTTCATCAGGGATCTGCACTACATTACGCAGGAAATGGATGACGTAGCAATTTGTAGGACAATGTGAACGTTAAATTATATACATATTAACTAAGCAATAGAAAAAAAATCGGGCAGTTAGTAATCACTTTTGATGACCCTGTAATTGATACATCTTGGGAGGAGAGGCCACTTCGAACAAACCATATATCTTGTAAGACAAATATTTTTTTCATTAAGTTAGTAATTTTCTTAATGTTTAATAAATTAACAACAGTTAGTAATAAATTTTTGAGAACTGTCAAATGGGCAAATTTTGTCACAGCTACCCCTGTTAGCTGCCACAATCCGGAATTTCGTTTATGAATTTGTCGGGCGTCTCATTGAAACGGCGCAATTTAAGAAGATTCAGCTTGGTGCTGATTATTTTTTCATCAGGGTACTACATTTTTAGAACGTAGGACCGGATAACGTACCATGCAATTTGTAGGACAATGTGACTGTTAAATTATATACATATTAACTAAGCAATAGGAAAAAACTCAGGCAGTTAGTAATCACTTTTGATGACCTCGTAATCGATACATGTTGGGAAGAAGGGGAGTTTTTGAGACCCATAGAATCGATACATTTGATCCCTGCTACCCCTGTTAGCTTCCACAATTGAGAATTGTTGTAAGAGGAAAAGTTGGGTGTCTCATTAAAATGAAGCTACTCACTGAAAATTAGCTTGATAGTAATAAACAGAAAAATCTCTATCAGGGATCCCTGACTAGGTAGATTGCTATTGAAGGAAGAGAAAAGATGAATTTAGACAATTTAAATGAAAAACTTGGTACTGGCAGTCATCTATGCCAAAAATAAGTCGATAGTCCTTTAAACTTTGATTTAAAAGGATAACCTGTTTAAAATCAATTGCAATCGAGAACAAATAAATGTATTACAAATATGTAAATAACGTGGCAGCCCTGTTATTCGGGACATCAGGGGGGGGGGGAGGGGGACAAAATCGCTGCAAAAGCAATGTATTTACATAAAGTGGACATGGTTTTTGCATGGTTGAATTGACATTGCATATATACCCTTTGCCTGCTCCCCTCCTGAAAAATTTCGAAATGACGGGTCTTATAGGTAGACAGGAATGGAAACCGAAATGCAGCAACCTTCTTGCAGTGTATTCTGGGTCGTTTATGTAAGGAAATATAATTGTATTTACAACTAAAAGCTGCATTTTGTCCATTCATTGCAAAAAAGTAACTGGACTGTAAAAGAAGAAATATTATAATTTGCAAAAAAGCTAAATAAAAGTCGATTATTAACTAATTTCACGAAATTTTACGTCTTGTGTGCAAACTCAAAACAAGGGATTGCAATGAATAGTGATTTGGCCAAATACCGAATATTCGGTTGCAATCAAGGCCGAATATTTGGCTATTCAGCGGCAGAATAATCAACTTGTTTGTGATTAAAAGCAAGGCACAAGTTGCGTTTAAAGCATAATTTTGCATGGTTAGGTGTTAAATGTACATTATTAAAGATTTCAAAAAATAATTAGGAGTGAATTTTTTTTTTAAATAGTAACATTAGTTTGAACTTTAAAAATTTTCAGCCATATTCGGCCAAAAATTTACCCAAAAGAAGAATTCATTTGTAGGAATATACTAACAAAATTGTGAACCAACTACAAAGTGAAGCAGAAACCTCAGTTCGAAGTGAAAAAAGATGAATTGACTTATCTTTCCTAGAGCCCTTGTTTGAAGAAAAAAAATGGTCTTTTAAGTGGTGATAATTTAATTTTGGATGGATCTTATTTTCAAGGATGGAATGATATGAAACAAGAGCACAGATATGCATGCAAGCAGGATAAACAAAGTTGAAACTTTATTCATTGTGTTAACAAAACTATACTTCCAAAACATTCAAAAAGATAAGGATACAATAAACTATTTTACACACCTTCTTGTTTTTCAATTTCTTTTTTCACAGTTATGGTCCCACGGCCAAATCTCCCTTCGAGGTCATGAGCAATGTCATAGAGTAAACTCTCCATGCCACCTTTAGAAAAATTGCCGATATTAACTGTATTGTATCTTTGAGGGTCATTTTCTTTCTGCAAGAAAATTAGTTACGCAATTATGGATCTGCTACATAAAATATGGAATATTTTTTAAACAGTTCGTATATCCAGAAATTAAAAAGAGGAAGGGGAAAACAATCTAAAGGCTCATTCTGGGAGATCTAAAAGTTACACAGCAATTAAATAGCAGGAAAGTGCTTGCAGAGTTTACATTGACATTAAGTTGTTAAATCAGCATTAGAAAGGTGGATGAAATTTCAGAAAATCATCTATTATATATTTTCAAATAATTAAAATGAACTTGGTAGTTATAATAATGATTAAGTGATGGCACAAAGCAGTTTTGATGAAGTGCTGAATATTGAACCTTTTTTTTTAAAGAGAGAATCAGTTCCTAAGAAAATGATCTTGTGCTGCAATAACTTTTCTAACTGAAAAAAAAAAACGTCAATACCACTGTTGGGACAATGCATAAGAGAACATTGAATCAACATCCGGGATGGCGTCTCACTTTCAAAAACAGTTATGAAAGCTTTGGAAGCGATTTTGAAGGAAGTGTCCAAAAATGGCTACCAGCACGTCTTTGAAGACAGGAAAAAAATTGGATTTGGAGGATAAGTTCACACGATTGTTTTCTCTATTTGTGAAATAATAGTGCATTAACACGTTGACTGCCAAGCTACGAAGCATATCCTGGATTAGGAGTTGGGCTAAAGCCAATCTACATGTGATGAGAGCATTAGGATTTTATGGTACCTTCACCGAAATCAAATATCTCTACTTTTGCCCGAGTATGACTGCGCTTGAATATGCATGAAAACGGAAAATTCAGGAACTACAAGCTAACTCGAAGTGGACTCAACAGCTAAGTTCACATACCACGAGTTATCTCGTAGCTTGGCAGTCAACAAAATTAATTTGCATGCCACTCAAATTGGAAATTAGCTACTATTTAGATCATATTTTATGAATTTAGGATGAATTTTTAAGTTATAAGCACACACCATTTCTTACTTTAACTCACCATTTAGTATTTATATTTAATACAACATTTAGTACGTTTAATTCTGAAGCTTTTTAACTTGGGAAAACTTTTAACTTAAATTGGGGTTTTCTCTCAAAGCAACAAATAATGTCAAAATTTAATTTTTTTCACCTTTTTTCTCAGACTTACATCAATTTTCATTTTGCATATAAAATTATTTTAAATAAATATTTAGAATTTATATCAGGAGTGAATGTGCAAGTAATGAGCACCCTCCTCATTTTACGGATCATAAAAAATATAACTGATAAAAATTCAGCTTATATTTATATTTTGACAATTCTCTGGATGTTTCAAAATTCTAGAAAACGGATACTCCACATGTAAGAATAAAACCTTTTGGAACCAAAAAGTTTCCCACAGATGCAAAGTTAAAAATTCGAGTTTATTTGCACAATTTCCCCGGATAATCCACTAATACTGCTTTTGAAAATAATTTTGACAAGAAAAGTATTCCATCAACTTTAAAATAAATAAATAAATATGTAAACGCTTTTAAAAAATGAATAAACAGCCTCATTTTTTTTTTAAGAACCTTTAAGTAGAAGGTTTCATAAGGTTTTCAAATGCGAAAAACATTTTTTTGTGAAAATACCACCCTACAACACAAAAAATATTGAGAAATTTGCAAAAAATTTTAATTAATATCTTCCTTAATTAATGTCATCCGAAGACGCAACTTAGCTAAGAACACTCTCAATCAACTCTCCTTTCAAACAAAAAAATATTCAAAATCTCCCATACATTCAGGCGCTAGAGTGCCACAGATAGATATACAGACACGTCAAACTTATAACCCACTTCTTTGTTGCATTGAAAGAAAATAAGAACTTTTATAATTTTATGTACTCCTACATGATGGTGGTCTGTTTTTGGAAATTTAATTTTTACCAATGGATTGATTTATGTGATGTAAATTTTTTTAAACTGTCTCATCTTTTCTGGAGCAATAGCATCAAAACATTTTCTTTTCAATTATTTGTATAATTTTACAATCAATATTTCAAAAGAAATTTCAATTTTTACTCATTCAAATATTGCGAAAATCGGCGTTTCCAAAATTCAGCTTTTCTTTCACTCAGCCGCAAATCAAACATTTACTGTTTGAAATGACTCAAACTGCTTAATAAATGTTAGTTTTGGTGCTAAGTAGTGCAAACAGCTGCATGATAAGTTTGATTCACTGTGAGCCAAATGTAGGGAAAATCAAGTTTATGATGCAATATGGAGGAGTTAATGTGCTTTTGCAAAACTGGTAGTGCAGTTTCACCCTCAAAAACTAAATTGTGTCATAATGAGAGAAAAAAAAGCAAAACTTATTTCTTTCCTAATGCTTTTCATTAAATTGTATTACCTTTTCTGCATTGATTGGTTATTTTTTCTTTTTTTAAAATCTTTTCTATGTTTTTCAATAAACATTTTACAGTAAAGCAATAGCTTTTTCTTTTTTAACTATCATTTTTAAGAATAATATTTAACTGAAACAAAACAGTTCTGTGTTTAAAGAAGCAAATGAACCTGCTATTGGCAGATAAAGATGAAACAACTTAGAATCAAATAGTTGCCTTAGTTGGCAAGTATTTAATAAAAATACTCATAAAATACCTTTTTGTCAATGTTCACAAAAATACACATCATAAAGGAAATTCAAGAGTGAATTTTCTACTTGTCTAGGATAAATTGTCAGGAAGGGAGTCAACTTACTAAGTAAGCCAATCTATGTTTGTACGACAAGATATGTTCAATTAGCAGGCTCCCCATCGACAAATTGCTATGGCATAAGTAGCACATGAAAATGGGGCCTGAGGCATTTTTTCTGTAGATCTCATCAATGTGCTTCAATCCTGGAAATAAATATTAAAGGAAAAACATTTTACTTCATTTAAATTTTGATACTTTTAGATTGCACTAATGAAGAATATAAAAATATCTAGAATTTTTGGTTAAATGACAGAATGGTGAAAATTACCAATTTTTCACTGTTGAGGGCCCTTAGAAAATTGCTCATATTGATCATAGAGTAGAAACATTTTTTTTACAATTGTAATACATTGTTAAATCAGCGTTTTAACAATTCACATTATCTGACATATTAGTACAATGCATTTTTTAAATTTAATTATGAGTTCATACAAGTAGTAAAAATAGTTTTACCATAAAAAAATATGAAATTACACCAAAATTGAAATTTAATGAAATATTTAAATACCAGCAAATGACATGAAACCCACTTAAAACAAGTAGTTTTTTTTTAAAGTGTACTTACGAGCCAAAAAAAAAAAATAGCAAAAAGTAGCAAATCTGAAACACAATGCAACTTCATCGGAAAACAACAAAAACCATGGCTACTTATATGTATATACGTATATAGTTGTGTTTACATGTATACATTCATGCAGACATGTACATATTTTTGCATATACAGTAAAAACTTGACTATCCGTAATGCTTTGGAAACACAGAAATCCGGATAAACGAATTTTCCAATTTTTGAGCGTGAGTACATTAACGTTCATTTTTTTCAACTTAGCTGAAGTAAAGATGCTTTAAAATAGAGTGTTTTATATGGAAACTTGAAAACCAGGAACAATTGTCCAATTTTCTCTTCAATTTCTAAAACATGCCAATTTTTTAAAAAGTAAGAATTTACTTGAAAATTCCTCACAATATGTAATGTTTAAAAGATGAATAACAAATACTTGTGTATAACTTAAGTAGTTCAGTGGAAAAACGAAGTTTTAAGTCAGAAAATCAACTTACTCATGATTTAAAATTTTCCTATAATTTTCCGAGAAATGAAACTTTAAAAATAATTAATAAACGCTGGAAAACCTTGATATTTCCCCTGCCAAAAAGTGAGTTAAATTTTAGAAAGCAACAAATAAATTTTCACTATTTAAAAAAAAATTGCCACCCAATTTTACAAGGGCAAGTTGCTCCTATGGTTTGAAGCAATTTTTTTGCCATCAGCCATTGGCATTTGGACATCCACCAGCTGTACTTTTCTTATACAACGTAGAGACATTACCTACAACGGCATCTTCCGTGATTTCATCCAGCTCTTTTTGTATGCTGCATGGTTGCTGAAGAATTTCATACTTTTTCTCTGAAAGAATAAAATACACGATTTAAAACTCAAATTCAAATACTTACAAGAAAAGAAATGGAACATACAAAGCAACTCTAGTAAGAAGAAGTTGAAATTCATGATGATCAGAGATATAGCTAAGACTTTTTTTCAGTATGAAAATGCTCCTTGACATTTTTTGGAGAGGTGAACTATGTAAGAGCAGAGAAAACTATAGGTAATACAGTCAATCTGAATTGGTGTGCGCTGATGTGCCGTACTTTAGGGTGAAGTCCAACTTCCACAGTACACACATCATAAAGGCCCATTTATAGGATAGGCAACCAGTTACAGCACAGCAACACATTCACATTAAGAAAGGACAATTACAGAAGAGAGAAAGTACACCCATGAACAAGGTGGGATTCGAGCCCGAAACCTCCCCATCCAAAATCAGACTCTTCTGACCACTAGACAAGGTGGAAGGCAGATCAAACTGAGATATTGCTTTTTAAAATTTTGCACTATACATTGGATTCAACTGTCATTTTTCCAGAATTCTTTCAAAAATATTTCCCATTCTTAAATGATCAAAGAACATTTAGTCTAAGAGCTAGCAACGTTTTCGAAACTGAATTTTCAGACGTCTGGCTCTTTAATATATCTTTCCCTATGCTTTTCTAAGCAGCATGCGGGGAGTCTGGCAGTCGAGAGGGGTTGTATTTTTTACTACGCATCATTTTTCCTGATAAAAATAAGTGATTTTTAAACTGTTGTATGAATGTCATGTCATATATCAAAGGAATGTTCTATTTTTTACCTTTACAATGGTTTTTGAATTTGTATTCTAATATAACTAGAAAAGAAGTTACAGACATTTGCATAAAAAGCTTTTGGATTTTTTTTTTTTTTGCACTTTTTAAGTTTTTTAACAGCTTTGTATTTTGTATGATTTTTAAAGTAGAAATCTAAAAACTGGTAGGATTGCTTATTTCGTCATATGCATCCTTCACATCAAATTTGTTAAAATCGGAAATGTTGAGGTCAGAAATTTTTTTAATGATTGATTTGAAGTGAAGTTGCACTAAAATGTTTTAAAAACTCCCAATATCACCAGTAAAAGTGTGATGCGCAGTAAAAAAACCCAACCACTTTTGGCCGCCAGCCACCACGCATGCTACTTAGAAGAGCATAGGGAAAGATATATTAAAGAGCCTTGCGTCTTAATATTCTTGTTTTTTTCAACATTGCTAGCACTTGGACTATTTGTATTTAGGTAAAATATGTTTAAGATCCATCTGGTGACAAGAACTCAATTGAATTAAAAAATGCAGATAAGACTTATGTGCTTAGCCCAGCAAACCCCATAAGATGCGCAGCTTTTAAAAATGTAATAAATCAGTTTCAATGATGATGCATGCAGTTTTCACATTAAAATTCCATAACAACTCTGATTTATTAGAGGAAAACAATGTCTGACATACAACAAATAGTCATAACGATGCTATGCCACTTCCACTTCTGCAGTAGTCGCTGTATCACTGCATGATATTAATATTTACATCAAGATGTTAGCTTAGCCTTATGCAGGGGTGGAAAACCAAAAACATTTTTGTATCAGTGAAAATGCCAATTTTGTATTAGAATGATCGGTACTGAATCAGATGAACTTGATTTCTTAATAGAATCTTTAATCCTATACAAGAGCACAACACAATCAGAAGCCAATATAAAATATTTGTAGGAAAAAATGCATAAATGATTTTTAAACCCAATTTGGCAGTAATAGTGCAACTCAAAAAAGTTGACCATTTTTTGAAAATCTTCGAGATCGTTTAACTAGTAATGCATTAGACAAGTGCCGCTATTGTCATTTGACTCTGTACAAAACTAATCCTTTTCTTGTTAAATCGCCAGACTTTTTTTGAACATGTTGCATTTGTGTTGCAATTTATTTTATTCACTTGATTTTGAAGTTACATTTTATGTTTTCGTTATGTTTTATACGAGTATTCACTTTAAGTGCAACGTAAATCTGATGTTTGAAAACAGGTCCGTCATTTCAAAATTACATACATTCAAAGCAACTTTTATCGCAAAAACAACAAAAACTATGCATGAAAAGAACACAATCAAAAATAAACCTATTTTGATAGAAAAAATCTGTTCTTTCAAACGGTACTGAGCAAAAGAAGATTGAAAGTGGCAATCTGAGATTTTGCATTATGTTTGTTTAGATTTAATGTCACCTTAAATCTGGAAAGAAAAATTTCTACGCATATATAACAGGTTGTACACTTCCTGACAGGTTGTGGATGTTGGTTTTCTAACAGGTCGTACACAAGATACAGAAAAGCCTATGAGCTCAAATTCACAAAAAGGCTTGACCGTATTAGCAATTAAATGCACTTTAAGTTCTTAACATTTCAGATCTAGAGAGTTATAAACTTTTTTACAACATAAGCTTAAACTTAGCAGTTCGTTAGCAGACCTGCCATTTTGAAGCACTTTTTTTAGGGATCCTAGATGCTTAGGGTTTGGATATTGGAAGCTGAAAATTTGTATATGTTAGTTTTAAAGACATATTTTCACCTCCATAAAATTTCATCCAAATCGGAGGTGGTTAGAGTAGGAATCGATATGTCTTTCAGCGACTCCGACTCCTTTGGTCCAAAATCTGCCAACTCCGACTCCACAACCCTGATGTTGGCACACAAATTGAATCAGCACCTGTACCCAACAGGGTCTACCTTTGGACCAATTTTCGTTTGATTTTGCTAGTTACTTCCTAAGATATAGCAATCACCCAAGCGCAGAAAACGTGCGATTGCCCCCCCCCCCCCCCCCGGAGGAATTCGCTAACCAAAAGTCAGGTGCACCAGTTCACACGAGGGCACATATATGTAAAAACAATTGTCCGATTTCATGCAATAGTTTTTGCTCCACAAAAACTGGTCACACACAAACGGACTCTCTCTCACACACACACACAGATATTTTCCAAAAAATGGTCAAAATGAACTCAGCCCACCTCAAAACGTACAAAACCATCGAAATTTTCACCAATCCAATACTTTTTTCTTTTTATTAGATGTAGAAGAAAGTAAAATGAAACTTCACTTTTACTTATCATAGTACTAGCTAACACTATCTGAAATGTTCTCGAAAAATGATGACACTAACTATCAAAAGTGTCCAACTTTTTAAAAATATGACTCTTAGGTGATATTTTTTCTCAAATGCAACATTTGAAAAATCACCATCTATATTTATTAAGACTGAGGTTGCTATGATAAGGGAGCAATCTTGTAATATCATGGCCTTATAATTCTGCAACTGATGAAGTTTGAAACATCTTTTGAAATTGTGTTGAAAATATATGCTTTTCTTATTTTCATATCATGGGTAATTTTCCTTTCTTTCAACCATTCAAGCATTATTCCATTTTGTGATATACTTTGCTAGGCTATAATCCACTTTAACTGTATGGTATGCAGCACTGATTGCCCTTATCATTATCACTGAATTTGCAAAAATTAGGCAATAATTTTTCAGTGATCCACTTTTACAATTTTTTGCCTTAGTGGTTGGATGTACTTTGATACTTTATAAATTAACTCAGTTGATATATCTAATCAATGAGCCGGTGTACAGGACAATTAGTCTCATTCTTTCCTTTTTGTTCTAATAATAGTGTGCACACCTACAAAAGAATCATCTTGCCAACACTTACCATGTGTTACATTTTTGTCTAACTAAATTTTGTTCATATAAATCAGATATTGTAGCATCCTCAAGCATTTACGTGCCTAAACTAAAATGTTTGGCCTTTCACTCAAAACATTCTTTTACACTATCTCTTCCTTTCACTGCATATAATTTTTTTTCCAAGGATTCTTTTTCCATTAAAAATAGATTTCTTTCTGGTAACACTAGCAGCAATTAACCATTTGAAGAAGTTTTATTCCACATCTGTTTGTCTTACTACAGGGCTATTCCATGAAAAAGTAGCCATTTTGTCCCAAACTTGATGGTTCATATATTTCATTAAAAAGTTATAATTTTAAATGGTAAAATGACAAAATCTGCACACAATAAAATTTTGTTCAGTACCCTTTTAAATTCTTATTTTTAATGAAATATATGACGCGTCACGTACGGGACAAAATGACCGTTTTCCATGGAATAGCCCTAGACACTAGTTGAAATCATCAGTAGTACAGTTTCCAGATGATGTGCTTTTTCTTTATTCCAATTTTTGTTAAATAGGCTATTCACATATTTTCATCTAGTTGCACTGCACTTAGAAGTAGACAAATCATTCTTTTAACCAAAAGCAAACACCATCTTCTAGTCAGCACGTAACTAAGACGAAACCATGTACAGATTATTTGGACTACACAAGGGGCACCACGAGCAGATGATCTGTATCACCTCCACAATTATCTTGCCACACACCTTCACCGTATCAATGTCCTATCATCACCAGAGTGCCAGCTTTGCGGCTTCAGTACTATGAACGCTGAACATCTAAAGGGTTTAAAGCAGTAACCGCCCCTAAGCCAGGGCTAAATAAGCACGAAACTGCAGTCCATGGATGGAATAAACGAGCTGGTGGTGTATTGTATTGTACCTAAAGGGTTATTCTGTTCTAGACCACACTACAAACTATCTAAGCATCTGCTCTTTTTTTGTTCTTGCGGTTGACAGTTTAGCTTGGTATTTTTTATTATGTTAGCCTTTTGGCTTATCGCGTCACAAATCCAATTTTTTCTTTCCATTTCGTACCTGGTATAAAGATAATCTTTATTTTCCCATTGGACCTTTTTTGGCTTAAAATTTTTTTTATTGGTGTTCAGGTAATCCGCTATGTTTGCTTTTTAAGCTGTTTGCTTCTGTTTCCGTTGCTTTTGTCGGATGTCTGTGCATCCATAAGCTCACAATTTTTTTTTGCATTGAAAAAGGCGTTCCTTGTAAAGCCGAAACACGTGTCTGCAGTATCCCTGCTTATTTGTGCCTTCTTAACCTTGTAATTTTCTTTGTATCTAAGCAACCTTCTCCAGGAGAACCATCTTTACTAGTCAGGGTATCATCTAATGGCCCAAAAGCCAAGTGTGGGCGTTGGCTAAAAAGCCATTATTTCAACCTTTTCAATGTGCTAATTGTTAAAATTAGAAATAAAATGAGCTATTTTAAAATAACATTGGTTAAAACAACTCCCATTTTTCAAAATACTTAAAAAATGTACAAAACGCAAAATTATTGAAACTAAGCAAAAGATGAAGCACTCTTTTTTCCCCTCTCTTTCACTTATTTGCTCTTTTTTTTTTTCAATTTTCAATGACAGAAAGTGAATTTAATGGTCACTTCTTTTTTCATAGATAATTACTGGCCTTGTGTCATTCCTTATCTTACTCAGGCAGACTTTTCCAGGGAACCAATTTTTTTTCAATACTAAGCATTGTTGTCAGAGTCATTCTCATGTAACAGAATTTTCTAATGACAGGGGAGAGGGATTTTCAGTATGTTCTAATCATAATGCGTATTTCAATCAAATTCTTCCAAGCAGACAAGTTAACTCTTCACAAACTGAATAAGAACGAAGCGATATAAGAATAAAGCCTAAAATAAGGGATAAAGAAGAAAAAAAATGTCTTTCGCTCAAAAATAATTGCATTACACTTAAAATCTGATATGTACAAACAGTGACGATAGGCACAGCATAAAAAATTATTTGTATTTGAGGTTCTCAAGCATATAAAATCTTTAAAGAAGTACTTACGATAATGCCCAGGTAGAAAAATTTATTGGATGAAGGCATTTTCCTAACCTTTCCTGGGGAGAACAGAGATAAGAAACTGAATACCGGATTTCTTCTTTGAAAGTACAGTATGTACTAATGCATTAGACTCCTTACGGAATAAGGGTAGGGGTCTTCAGAAAAGTGTAAACACGTGCATCATCTGAATGCTTTTTGGCAAACAGTCTCCCCTCAAGGCGCCTGCCAAAGAGGAGTTGATGACAGCTTAACGACTTTGTTGTTCTTTCGGAAGGAACACTTGTC
The DNA here is from genome assembly GCA_038373865.1 of Uloborus plumipes. Classification (NCBI taxonomy): domain Eukaryota; kingdom Metazoa; phylum Arthropoda; class Arachnida; order Araneae; family Uloboridae; genus Uloborus; species Uloborus plumipes. The sequence continues at coordinate 137,399 of JAXGGA010001671.1, forward strand.
GTGGGAGAGGAAAAACATTCTGGAACAAATGAATTTCAGATTTGTTTTGAAGAAAAATTTTTGCTCTACTAGAATAAAGTTAACTGAGAGTTTTTTTTCCCCAGACCGTTGTGGATAATCCGCCCCACGGATAATCCACTCGTGGATAATAGAGAGTTTACTGTATATGCATTTTTGCATCGGAATGAAAACCAGCATTTTAATCCTATTTTTAAATAACTTTGTTCCTTCTATGATGTAAAATGTAACTTTATTGATTTTCTTTTTATGCATATAAAACATGTGTTTGAACTTCAAACACTCAATGCTCTCACAAAATCATTGTTTTAAAAAACGTTGATTTGAAAAGAAGTTCATTATAAATCCAAGGTCACATGTAATGTGTATCCAAAAAATGTCAACTTTTTAAGCAGAATATCTGCCAGTTATTAGGCCAGAAAATAACTAGCCTAATTGACATTTATTAAATACGAAAAAATATTCTTGGAGAAGGAAGCAACTTATAATAATTCAGTTTTCAGGGATTCATTGTATTTTATTTGCTTTTTAAATAAAGTGAAGGAATGTCACATGTAAAAACAGCATCGACTTTAATGAATTCAAGTTGATTAAAGCGACAAATTTTCAACAAATTGAAGAAAATATACTTCAATGTTTGTCTGCGTTGGCCAACTGCAAACTACTAAACCTTTTACTTTTTTTTTCAAATGATTGGGATGTTGAGAGGTTAATTTACTAGTGTGAGGGACTCGCACAACCTACTAGAGAACATATTGTATGCAAAGAATTTTTTTTTTTAAATCTTTTCTAACAGTAAGGACAAGTGGGTAAATTAAATATTGGTACAATAGACTTCATAAAATACATTTAAAATAAAAGATAGAAATTTTACTTAAATTATCTTATTAAACTGTATTCCGAAAAATTTTCAATCCTAAAAAATATGTATAAGTCATAAAACAATCTTAAAACTACAACAAGGAGATGAAAATGACTGTTTCTATGAGAATGACCCATATACTATGACAACTGAGTGGAACTTCACAGGGTAATACAAAAGCATCAATTAGGTTAAATAATAAGTTACATAAAACATATATACAGCCTAATAAAAGTACTTACCAGGGCCTCCCTCTTTATTAATATTCTGAAATGCAAATAAAAAACATTTTAATAAACACTAAAATTCAAAACAAATTTATTAATAACAGCATGGAAAAACAAACACTGATAAATGCAAGTTTATGCTTTTTTTGGAGGAGACTTCAAGTGAGGGGGGGATGGAATCAATCAAAGTATGAGGATAGTTTCTATCAATAGCCACAGCTTTGAGATAGTTGAGTTCTGCTTTAAGAAGTTTTGGTGAACAACAAAGATTAATAACACGCTGAACAAAAGAATTAAATGCAGCATATTTTTGACTAGGAGGGTGAGATGAAAGTCGATGAGGAGGTAACGAGACAGCAAAAGGTTAGCGATAAACGGTATTTTCAAAGCCGAATTGTGTACGAGAAACTTGAACTTCAAGAAAGGGAATGCAATTATCCTGTTCTTTCTCACAAGAGAATTGAATATGAGGATCTATAGCATTTAAATTCAGGGGTAATTGTGAGTTCATAAAAAAATACCTGAAAGTTTTGAAGAAAAAGTGGGGGCGGGGGAGTGTTTTTTTTTTTTAAATCAAGGCCCTTATTACTTAAGCACACCTAATTTTATAATTATAAACACATAATAATTAATTTCCTATCATAAACTAACACATTTCATATATTCAAATAGTTTTTAGTCAAAATATTGTACATGCATTTAATTAAATTGTAAATGAGTAATAAAGTTACTTTTGAGCTGGTGACGAGCAATTATCTCAAAAAAAAATATTTTGAGGAGAAAGCAAAGGTCTAACAAAATAACTGTTTGTTGTGCGAAAGCATTTATAAAGTAATGAAAGTTGCATTTGTTACATTTTGTCGCATTTCATTTATTTGTCTCCCAACTAAGGGTAAGAAGCATCAAAAGTTCAAAAGTGAGAAAAATTTGATTCTCATATCGGATGCAAATAAAATAATTTAAAGTAAAAAGACAATTAGAATTTTAATCTTAACATTTCTATTTGATGAATATTATTAATAATTACACGTATACTCATCGAAAATTCGAAAAAGAAAAAAAAAATTCGGAGGTGGGAAAATAAAAGCATAATTAAAAATATTTTATTTCCGGTATTTTCGAACATGAAAATACCTGAATCGATCATGAAAATACCGGAAATCCGGTAGAAATACCGGAACACAATCACCCCTGTTTAAATTGGATAAAACATCGTTATGGAACTGCTTATGGTTCATTAGAAAAAAACAGTCGTCAACATATCTAATGTAAAATTGCAACTAATTTTTGGAACAACTCAACCTCAAAATAATGCATGTAAATATCACTAAGAATGGGGCTTAGTGGGTTACCCATACCCAAACCATCTAACATAGTGTAAAATTGTCCATTAAAAGCAAAAGAACATTGTTTATGACATGTACGAGTAAGGAAAATTAATTCCTCGATTTCTCTTTGAAGGCATAACAATGCACCCTTGATGTAGTGTTTTCTTTGAAGGAAGAACAGGTTAACTGAGATTTATGATTTGAAGATGTTGACTTGTTTGATACTGATCCCTCCCTCCACAATATCTTTGACCGAAAGAACATGAATCTTCGGTTTTGAATGATTTAACAGCAGGCTAAGTCCACAATTGTCACAGCGGACAGTTTTGTTGCAAAACCTACAATAAGCTTCGGAATTAGACTTGGGACTCTTTTCACACCATTCTTTCAGAAGGAGCCCATTACAGTCTTTTCCAACTTTTCCAATTTTCATGTGATGCAAACTTCTTGAAATCACATCAATTTCGACTTTTGAAGGAAATTCAAGCTAAATTCTAAAGGAAAATCAAGCTAAAAATTAGGAATTTTTTGCTAAAAAGTAGGAAAGTAGGAACTTTAGCTAAAAAGTATTACAATTCCTACTTAAGTAAGAAAAGTAGGACGAAAATGAACCCTGCTTATAGAAACAAAGCAGCATGATAGATGTTTTTCAAAAAAAAAAAAAAGATTTCTCTTTAACAGACTTAATAATTAACAAGGAGCTCGTATCTCTTATCAAAAATTATGGATTGATTTCTCATAAGGTAATATTACACAGTTGGATTTCTATTATTTTTGACATTTAATTTGTATTTTTACCCATTGAAATTTGTTTCTTATGACAGATTTTTCACATTAATTTTAAAAACAATTTATCCATTACCTTTGAGCCGTTGAACTATACAAAGCACTCAGAGCTTAAAGTGAATCAAGTCCACTTCAACTTGATGCACTTTAACTGTGAACATAATAGTTTCAGCAATAAACTGTTTCATTCAGAAATGAGGAGTTTAGAGCTGAAAAGGATTCATGAACTTGACTCACTTTAGCTCTAAATGCCTCATTTGCTCTGCTTCTAGGTAAGATAAATGTTTTGGTTTAACATTAACAGGGTTTCCATTAAAGGAGAAAAATCAGTAAAAAAATTTAATCTATTGAAATTAGAGTGAGAATAAAAATTTAGAGTGAAAATATCAAGACTTAATCAATGATTAAACTTCAAATCAACATAACTTTGAACATGTAGTGTAGAATTGAGCACGTTTAATCAGATTTTTTTCAATGATTTTTCTTATATTTATGTATCAATTTAGGAAATATTAAGACATTATGGTTGTATGAAGAAGTTAATAAAGTTGAAGTTTGTGCATTCAGTTGTTGCCCTGCTTGAGTATTTAAGCGTTAAAAAAATAATGTTTAGGGCAATGTCTGCAGCGTAAACGTGCCCGTATCGGCACATGTATATGTAGTCTCACTTACAGAGCGGCCTTTTTCATTATTTTGACATCTTAGTTATGTTAGTTCTTTGAACTTACCATCTATAAAATAAAGAACATTCAAAATTGGCAAAATAGTCTATAACATTAAAGCCGAGTAGACATGAAGACATAACTATAATTTTAAGCTATTAGAAACGAATCTCTTACTCAATTAAACCATGAATGACAGTTTTCAAAACTAAATAGACTGAAAATAATAAAAAGGTTTGACACAGAACAGTGTAAAAAAGCTTCCAAGGCATGTTTACACAGTACAAACTTGCGTAAACGTGCTCGTCGCCTTGTTTGAATTTATTTTTAATGTGCAACGAAATTCAATAACATTTTAATTCATACAAATACTGTTCTCAAACAAGGATAAAATTCTGCTAATATTCATATAATTGTTCATTTTTATCTATGCATTCTTAATTCACAATAAGCTTCAATAAGTTCAAAACAAAATTTACTCAAGTCGGTAGAAAACAGGATCCTTTCCAAATGCTATACCAAAGCTCAGCGGAAGCTAAAAAACTTGTAAGAGTACTTACTAGGGACCAATATCAATCTGTCACAACTGGTGACACACCAATTATAACATGTTTCCAAAAAAGGGCACTGTATAAACGTGCCCAGGTCTACCCTAATAATAACAATAATAATAGTAATATAAAAAACTACACTTTTTAACAAGAATTTATTGAATTATTTCTTCAAACACAACAATTTAAAGCTTTGGAATTAAAAAATGATGTAAAACTTACTTATTAGAAGATTTCCTCACACAGGGTGGCCACCAACACTAGGTTTCTGACAACAATAGGTTCTGAACAAAATTCCCAGACTTTTCCAGGTTTTCCAGTCAATTTTATATTACTGCTTGATATTTTTATGGCGGCGTCCATCACATTTGCCCATGCTTGAGGTCTCCACTGCTTTTATCGAAATTGGGGTGATGGTGATAACAAAGATAAGGAATGTTTGGAGATTTTACTGTATTTTGTTTTTTGTTGGTTTTGTTTACTTGATGTGTTGGTTTGCGTTGATTTTTTTGTGCTGCGGCCACTTGCTGGTGAGCTATTTTTACAGTAGCGACCAATTTGTTTGGCACTCTTGGCTTTAAAAGGGGATTTCTCTGCCACAAGCTTGGTTACTGTCTAAGCCAATCTGATGATTCCTGGATGAAACTGTATATCTCGATAACATGACCGAGCTAGTGGTGTGGTTCTGCTTTTGAGCCGGCTTAGGGCGGTAATTTACAATTTAAAACATTTTAATGTAGTTTTAAATTGACTGTTAAAGACCAACTAAAGCAACAACACAAAAACATGGAAATTTGTGAGCTTTCCGTATAGTATCGAGTAGAAATTAGCACTAATTTTTCAAATTATGATTGTAACAAGGCTACAAGAGATTAAATAGTAAAATGTGCTTAATAATAATTCAGAATACACGCAAGAATTAGCAAAAACTGTGATCACATAGTCAACCCTACATGAAAATTTGCAATTGTAATAATGAATTTTTTTCATTTACGAAAACCAATATCCGATCGTAGGCACATTAAGTTAATCAATTACAAGACTTAAGATATGCTTATTATTCAACAGATGTGCGTTCTGATCTGAGTAGTTTGTCTGCCAAAATTTCCTAAATTTGGATCCGAGACAAAGATATGGGCGTACTGACTGAGCGTGTGAGCTTTCGCCGCATCGTTTCACCTCACCCCTCTTTGCAATAGAAGAACAATCTTTTTCATGATAAAATAATCCTTAACAGGTAGAAAAAAATCACAAAAATAGATTTTTAACAGTCACTTTAATTTGGCTTATATCAATATTCTGATGTCTACACTAATGATTTAAATTTTTTTTCTTCTAAATTCCAGATTTTTGCGAAATTTCCCGACATTTCCATGATTCTCCCAGGCTTCGGAGAATTCCCTGACAATTCCAGGTTTTCCATTTTCCAGTCAAGTGGCCACCCTGGTCACCGTTTCAAAAAAAGTTTTTCACTTTCTACACATACGTGATATATTCAGATTGCCATGAGTCCAATATTTGAAAAGATCTAATATTTTACTCATGGAGAACCCTCTTCAATTGATTTCACTATTATTTTTTTTAAAACAATAATCAGGAAAATGTTCTTTGAAATGCCATGTGAATTTGACTAGTTTGAAAGGAAGAATAACTGGGGAAAAAATTGCTAGGTAACATGTGATAATGCTAACCTTTATGCATAATAGACAAGCTTAACATTCTAAGTAACAACAGTAAGTAATTATTGAAGTGAAGCTAAATAATCTGGTGTGAACGCCACACTACTTCCTTTTACATTTAAATTCCATAATAGATGCCTTAAGTGTAAAAATAGTGCCTTAGAGTGAGCAAGATAACAATTCAAACATTTACTCTCCAGTTTGTTACCAATCAATGCAAAATAATGTTCACAATGTTTCATTTTCTAAATACTGCCGATTTTAACATAATTCAGTGAATTTTTCACAAAATATCGCTTAGAGCGCCAAATTGAATCCAAATTCAAAAACATCATTTTTTCGCCAACTTAGCGATATGTCGCCAAGTTGGCAGCAAACGCCAACTAAAAGGGCAGCGCCAAATCATATCACTTATCTGCATTGAAATTAACATTGATTTACCCCAAAAAAGTGGTAAAATACCCCGTTGGGATTATTCAAATACAACCACAAGGGGAGGTGCACAACTGGACCCCCCTCAGAGCCTACATACCAAAACAGAAGCTTCTACGGCATACAGTTTTTGAGTTATGCGACACATACATACGCACATACATACATACAGACATCCACGAAAAAACTCTTCGTAATTTACTCGGGGATGGTCGAA